>VMDR010006749.1:0-43852 GCA_007922815.1 Macrotus californicus
ATATACCAATGGGCAAAGCTCTTCTGCTCCTGTCCAAGGTGCCATGTAGGCAGCTTTCAGGCCCCATCTGCACTGCTTCCAACCAATCTCTCACGTAAACCTCAAGCTCTCTTTATCCGTGTCTCTTTGGCCAAGAGTATACCCATGCGATCGTCTTTGTGGCAAGAAGTACCTGTATTTCCAAGGCCTGTATGATTTTTTCCCTTCAATTCCTAATACTCTATTCAAATACAAGAGCTTAGGACAAAATTTATCTTTGAAATATTTTGGTTATAGAGATAAAGTTAGTAATTTCTATTACTTTTCATTAAGATACAGAAAAGCTAAAATTGTTTTCCTTTTAAAAGTACAGAAAAGTATATTTACGAATGTGCTGTCTGGGCCTCACTGTACCTTTTCCTAAAGGCCATGCCAACCTCTGCGAGCAAAATGATAATGCACTTGTGGGATGCATTGAAGGTAAGGCAGTGATTCATTGCTCAATAATGGCTTCCAATATTTCATTATTTAATTTTGAAATATTGAAGTCACTCAAATTACTCCTCTCTCTAATGACAGATTTCAAAAACATATACAAATAGCAAGAACCATGCTGGAATTACTATGGTAGCTGATTACCCAAAGAGTCCCATGTTGTCTCCATACCCTTGCCACCTACAAGAGAGATCTGAAAATGTTCACAGCCACATGAGACTAAATTACGTAGTATCAATGGCTGCAACTCTGATCATTTGCAACTGGTCCCTAACACCTGATTGGGTATTTGGGGGAACATACAAGGGATAAACTGAATTATATCCCTATGTTATAGTTCTATAAAGAAGTTCAGAGAAAGTCACTAACAATGTAGGAAGACAAAATACATGTAACTTTTTAGCTTTTTTTAATATTAGGAATATTTAATGTAGTATAAGCATGAAAATAAAAACCTTGTTAAGCAATGAAAAAAGGCGAAAGATTTATCTGATCTGAAGAGAAACCAGAGTATCTCGTAAGCAATGAAGAAAAAAACCTCATAAGCTCACATTATATACATTTATATTTACAGAGAATTTATAACATTATTTTACTCTGCTCAGAACTGCAGTTTTAGAAATTAGCGATTATTATTTTAGGTGTACAGTGTTATTGTGGTTATGACTTTTAAAGAAGACCTTATCTTTTTGGAAATATCTACTGAAATATTTATGTGTGAAATGAAATGGCATTCAAAAGAATCCAACAGCAGGTAAAGAGAATGGGTGGGATCCAACAGCAGGTAAAGAGAATGGGTGGGATCCAACAGCAGGTAAAGAGAATGGGTGGGATCCAACAGCAGGTAAAGAGAATGGGTGGGATCCAACAGCAGGTAAAGAGAAGGGGTGGGATCCAACAGCAGGTAAAGAGAAGGGGTGGGAGAACAGATGAAACTCTGTCATGAGTTGGTAATCGATTAAGTTTGGTGATGGGTAAACGACGGACATCATTACATTATTCTCTCAAAATCTAATTTCCAAAAGAAAAAAAGCACATTTTCAAATGGTTATTAACCTTTGCCAACCTAAGACTCAAGCCTCAAAGACGGTATTTTGCAGAACTGATCTATTCCAGTATTTCCCACCAACCAAAAGGAAAGGGAAGACAACAAACCAAGTGATGTGAATTCAGTAGCAGTTACTAATGTGAACTCTGCTAGTGATTTAACTACACAGCAATTTCACTTTTAATTTTGTGGCAGCCAGTTCCTAAAACTCTAAAACAATGACTGCCAGAGTTCCTAATACTGTTCTAATTCATCTCTTCTGAAATAAATTAAATTTACCATTGATGGGGCACTGGCTACAAACTATTCCCATTTTCTCTTGTGACATTGTGTATTATTGCCATAGTAGTATATCCAAAAGGGAAAGAACAGTGTTTGCATATAAATTCGATGTTGTAGATACACTGATTTTTTTAATCAAAACTGAAGCAGTCCTCACACTAATATGTGCACACACACGTATGTGTATACATGGCAGAGGTAGTAAATGAGAAGAGAAAGAACACGACTTTCATATACAACCATTTCTTACTAAATAAGCACACTTTGATTCCTGCATAAGGCAGAACTGAAGCCCAGAATAGTGATGCTTAGGACATGCACCTACCACTTGTCCATTGTGCGGGTTCTTATGAGCATACGGAGGTCCGCGGATATGATTCCACATCTGACCAGAAGTCATAGCAAAGACTATACACTGAAAGACAGGGTGCAATGTGTTTCCATTGTAGTAATGATCCAGCTCATTTGGTTAATTTATACAACTCATGCTATTGTACAAAAAATAGGGGGGAAAAAGTGCAATGCGATAACATACCAGCGACACCATGGCCCAGCCAGTCTTGTTGTAGATGAACTCCAAGTTGTTCCTTCGTAAGTAGAGCAAACCACCAACAAGTGACACCAGCAGGGCTAAGGCAATGGTGCCAGAGTAATTAGGTGGTCTGAAGACGCGAATCTGCAAAAACGCAGTGAAGATTTTAAGTGAAAGAAAAATATTAATTTTTTTCTCCTGACCATATTCTAGGTCCTTCCAATCTTCGATGCAAATATTTAGAAAGGGGCCACCTTAATTTTCATATCAGGCATTAACATACCTTTTACTCATTATAAGTCAAAATTATATACCTTAAAACCTCATGGCTATGTAAAAAGCCTGCTCTTCATTTTAGGTGCATATGGATAATCACATGCAACACTTACTTTGTATTCAACCCAGAGCTATTCCGAATAATCTGTGGAACATAGGACCATCTAATAAAGAGTAAAGGCGAGGTGGGGGTATAGTATTTGTATAATTTCAAGTCGGGACTTTTTAAAGGCTTCTTACAAACAGCCTTATTGAGACACAATCCACATGCCACATGGTTCACTGTTCAAACTGTCCAAGTCAGTGGTTCTCAGCACATTCACCGCCATGTGTGACCCTCACCACAGTCAGAGTCAGAAGATCGGAACCACTTCGAAGGGAGGTCCGTACAGGCCCTGTAGCATCCACTCCCTCTTCCTTTGCCCTCCAGCCCTAAGCAACCACTGATGTGCTTTCTGTCTCCATAGATTTACCTATTCTGGACTTGCATATAATATGTGGTCTTCTGTAGCTGGCTTCTGCCCCTTATCACAATGTTTTCAAGGTTCACCCTTGTTGTAGCGTGAGTCAATGCTTCATTTCTTTTCATGGGTGAGTACTCCATGGTATGCATGTGCCGCATTTTATTGACCCATTAATCAGCTGATGGTCACTGGGTCTTTTCTACCTCATGGCTATTATGAACGATGCTGCTACAAACATTCTTACAGTGTTGTGTGAGCATGTGTTTACACTTTTCTCAGGTATATGTACAGGAATGGAATTGTTGGGTCCTATGGTAGCTCTATGTTTAAAAGTTTGAGAAACTGCCGAACTGTTCTCCAAAGTGGCGACTTTATTTTGCATTCCCACTAGTAGTGTGTGAAGGTTCCAATTTCTCCATTTACTTGCCAACATATATTATCTCACTGATTTTAGCCACCCTTGTGTGTGAAATGGTATCTCATTCTGGTTTGAACTGCAGTGCCCTGATGACTAATGATGTTGAGCATCTTTTCGGGCACTTATAGGACATTTGTATACTTTCCCTGCAGAAGTGTTTATTCAGATCCTTTACCCATTTTAATTAAATGATCATTATATATTGAGTTGTAAGAGCCCTATAAATACACCAGATGTAATTCCCTTCAAGAAAAATGATTTGTATATATATCTCCCATTCTCGGGCTGTCTTTTCATTTTCATGATGATGTACACAAAGGCTACTTTTCAAAAGGAGACATAATTCATAAGAACGCATGATTTCACAGTATGTACAGATCTTGGTTCTGACAACATTCACCACTAAAGGAAACCAAGGCTCCAAGGAGACATGGTTAATTAAGTGCTGGGTAGGGCAGATGAGTAGATGCGAGATGGGCCTGAAATAGATCAACTGGAGCTTACCACACTCCCTGACCTCAAATGTTACTACAAACCTACAATAAGCAAAACAGTATGGTATTGGCAGAGCAATGGAACAAAATTAACAGAAATAAACCCACAAATATATGGACAAAAGAATGTGTGTTTTTTAAAAATATTTTATTTATTTATTTTAGACAGAGGCGAAGGGAGAAAGAAAGAGGGAGAGAAACATCAATGTGTGGTTGCCTCTCGCATGGTCCACTAGTGGAGATATGACCTGGCCCACAACCTAGGCATGTGCCCTGACTGGGAATCTAACTGGCAACCCTTTGGTCCACAGGCCAGCACTCAATCCACTGAGCCACACCAGCCAGGGTGCAAAAACTATTTTCATAAAGAAGGCACAAGCAAACAGTGGAGAAAGGTAAGACTCTTCAATAAATAGCACAGGGAACATTGGAGAGCCACAGGCAAAAGAATGAAACTAGACTGCTGACACCCTACCCAAAATTAGCTCAAATATAAGGCCTGAAACAGTAAAACACGTAAGAGAAAACATAAGCACTAAACTTATGGACCTTGGTCTCAGAGGAGTTTTTGTGGACTTGACCCCAAAGGCAAGGCAAGTAAAGGCAGAAATTAATGAATGGGACTAGACTGAACCAGAAGTTTCTGTACAGTAAACAGAAACCATCAGCACACAAGGAGGCAACCAACCAAATGGGAGAAGATATTTGCAAACAACATTTCCAATAAGGGACCAATATCCAAAATGTATAAAGAACGCATACAGCTCAACAACAACACAAACCACTCCAATTAAAAATGCAAAGAACCTGAACAGACACTTTTCTTCCCAAGAAGACATACAGACGTCCAACAGATGCTTAACACTCCTGATGAAAAGATGCTCAACTTCCCCAGCTTAAGGGAAATGAAAACCAAAACCACGGCGAGATACCACTTCACACCTGTTAGAATGGCTATTGTCAAGACAAGAAATGACAAGTGCTGGAGGGGACGTGGGGAAACGGAAACTCGCGTTCACTGCAATGAGAGTGTAAGCTGGCGTAGCCTCTGTGGAAAACAGTCCGGAGGTTCCTAAAAAATTAAGAATGGAGTCACCATGTGACCGAGCAATCCCTCTCCTGGGTATCTACCTGAAAAAAATTGAAAATACTTATTTATAAAGGCATATGCACCCCTATGTTGACTGCAGCATTATTCACGACAGCAAAGCCATGGAAACAACCTCAGTGTCTTCTGACTGAGGATAAATGGAATGCAGTGTATACATATATATACACACAATGGAATACTACTTAGTCATAAAAAGGATTAAATATTGCCATTTGCAACAAACGGATGGATCTTGAGAGTATCACGGCAAGTAAAATAAGTCAATGGAAAAGGACAGAACCATGTGATTTTACTCATATGTGGGATATAAAAGAGAGGAGCAAACAAAAAACTCACAGACAATAGGATGGTTGTCACCGGAAAGGGGGTAGGGGTGGGGTAAAGAAGGGCAGAGGGTCACATATCAGGTGACAGAGACTAGACTTTGGGTGGTGAACACAAAATGCAATATACAAACATTTATGAAATTGCACACCTAAAACTTATATAGGGTTATTAACCAATGTTACTTCAATAAATCTAAAAAAAAAAGAATAAACTGAGTTCCTCTTTAAAAACATTTCTATGGCTAAATAATTTTGATCACCCTCACTTGTATCCTTAAGATAGATTCCATAAAGACATGACACATACTCTTAGTTATCCCAATTTATAGTCCCAAGAATAGTAAATGTGGCATTTTCTCAGATAGCTCATGAAAAGAGAGTGTTCTCCCATTTTTACTTGCCCAAAAGATAGATAAAAACTGCACATCTTGCTTTTTAATTGGAATTCCTTTGATTGTTAACACCATTGAGAAATATTCAGCACATTTTTTACCCTCTAAAATTACTTTGTGCCTAACTCACATAGTGTTTAATAGTTCTTAAAATATCATTGTTCTAAAAACCATTTAAATCCACCTAACTCAGCCAGAGTTTAGCTTACGCCATATAGTTATCAGACAGTTTTCTCTAAGCAAGGAAAAATGCTGCCTAGAGAAATTTTAAAAATCCCGTGGCCTTATCACAATGCTCTAACCCACCAAGCTAATTGCCTGCTATTAAAACTGTGGGGAATAAAAACATACGTGGACATCCGTCCTGTCAGCAATCCACTTTGCTAGCTGTTCAGCAGCAAATCCGATTCTTTGAAGGTCAAAAGTATCAGCTCTCTTAGGTCTGCCTTTGGGAGGAAAATGCATGAATGTAGGGGCAGAGTTCATGTTGAGCTGCAAAACAAGAGGCAAAAAAAAAAAACATGAAATATAACATCAGCCCAGCAATCTTTTTATATCCTTAATCTAACATTTTATTTTTTTCTGCGTGAATTTTGGGAACACAGAATTTATTATGAAAACCCAAGTGGCTTCCAGAACTTAATCACTGTTTTATTCACCTTAATGCACTACTGAAGGAAAAAGAACTTATAAATTTGGCTGCTTGCTGGACCTTCACATTTAACACACATCATTCATATTCTCAGCTCTGTCCTCTACATTTTATCAGCCATTTCATTCTTTTTTCTCTCTTGAAATCTGTAATCAGAGTAAAGAATGAAGTAATTTAAAGTGCAAAATAGAAATATTGTAATTTGCCAGTGCATGTACTATTCCACTTCTTGAGTAGTTATTAAAGAAAAAGTACTGGCATTTAACAAACAATATAAATATATGATGGCCTTAATTTCAAACAAATTAGTAGTAGAATGACTTCTCTGTTAAACTTGAAAAACTGTTTAAAAATGCTCACGACTATAGCGGAAGCCAACATTTTGGCCCTAAACAACTTGAATTTAGCCAAGTGACACAGAAATACACAGTGATAATCTTTTTCTGTTCAATTATCTATTAATTGAACTGTCTTGAAATGGTTATATCTCACTATTATTTTCTAAAGGTACTTCCTATTCAAAAAGTATATGGATAGAAGACTAGCATAGTATAAATGGTGCTTACTAACAATATAATATCTAAAAACAAGTATTAGATTAACCTCCATTGAGGAGTAAAGTCCAAAAGTAAATTTCTTGCTGCCCAGGAATTATGAAATTAGAAGCCAAACATCTTTGGCCCTTACTTGAACTACAGTTTAGCATTTCCCGTACAAAGCAAAACCAACATATGCTAGACCACAGCTGACATCAAGGTAAAGCCAGAGCAGTATCAGCAGTGGGCTTGCATGTGATGGACATTTTAACATCTTTTAAGCGGAACGAGAGTCACCAGTTCCTTTCTTCCCGGTGTGTTCTCCCACTCCAGACTTAGTTCATGTGCGATTCCCTGACAGGCAGGTGCACCAGAGAAAGCTACAGCCCACACGCAAATATAAGATTTCAAGAAGTCCCTGCAGTGAACAATCAGAAAACCCACACTAAGGTTTAACATCCTAGAATTTTAGAATTAAAAAAAATCATATAATTCAGTTTTCATCTTAATTAAAACATACAAATCTCCCAAGGGTGCAACACAGCAGGGGGCAACCCGGGACTGACTTCTAGTCCAGTGCTCCTTCTTATACATTGTTTTCAGAAACTCCCTGGCCTGGTGTCGGGCACTTAGCCTTGGCCACTGCACGGGAGTCACATGTAATTCAAGTACTTGTCCAACAAGTCCCCAGCGTGCCAGGAATTGCCAGATTTCCACACCTGTTATTAATATTGTGTTCTGACACCACAGTGTTGCTGACAGTGCTTTAGAATGTCAGTGTAGAGAGAGGACTTCAACAAAACGCGATTCAATAGTTAATGCGAGAGAAAACGTAAGAACTGAACACCTTTTAGTGGGTCTCAAGTAAAACAAAATATATACTCTTCCATTTTTTGTGGATTATAATTCCCCACAAAAATCATTAACTGCTATAACTTTTATGCATTTCTGCATTTGATCATGAAAACTCTTGTTGCTAAGCCGAGGGCTAGGTTTGGAAGTGACAAAGCAGTTCTACCTTCGTGATTCTGCTGAGTCAGAATTAACCTGAGGAAATTTTTCAGTTAAAATAATCTTGACTTTAACTTGCATATCTATGCCAAACTTCAGAAAGTGTTTAAAGCGTACAAAAGGTTTCAGCGATTGTATCTAACAGTACAGCCATACGGTTATCCGGCAGCCTACAGCCTGTAGGGGCAGGAGGGATAGGGCTACCTGGCCCCACGGTCTTGTTTAATCTGAATTAACTGCCAATATTTTAAAGACAGAGGAATTTCATACAGAAACTCATATTTGGATCTCTTCTTGAAAAAGAGATCTATCTACACGTGGTTTGCATGTCTTCCATCTAGAGCTGAGCTGCGTCGCTCACAGAGGTCAAGCTTGCCCCTCCAGTTTGCCGCGGTCCCCACCCACACCAAAGTGTATCACCAACAGTGAGACCAAGGATCAGTTGCATGGCATTTGCCGATTTTATTTCTTACCGTAGTTAGGAGAAAAGTAAAGTATGAGTGGTTCCATTAAATATTTGTTTTCTAAAAAAAAAACTAAGATTTTGTTGTGATAAATATAGGAGAGAGAATATTTACTTGTGCAAATGAAGAACTAATGTGTTTAATACACTAAATATGTACATAAATAAAAATACCATGACAAAGTGAAACTCGTCCAACCTACTTTGGCTGCCTAGTTTACAGCCTGGCAGGACAGAGGTTGGGCTGGAAGCTTCTGCTGTAGCAGTCACTTGGGTCTGGATGACTAGTGCCTAATGTGGCAGAGAGGATTCATATATATATAATGAACAGCATTTGCATCTGATGACCTCTAAGGCCAATTCTGAGATTCTGTAGACTTATAAATTACGGGAAAGAATATTTGGTTCTTATAGTACTGTAGTTTTCCTTTATAAGGTTATTTGAAGTTACATGTTTATGTCTTTTTATTTTCATGATATTATTATCCCTATCATTATTAGCACGCTAGTCTGTAAACTCCTCATGGGGAAGAACTGTGTATGCTTTTCTTACCAATTCACTGCTCCTATAGGAGAGTGGTACTCAACAATATTTGCTGAATAGATAAACAAAAATAAATATCCTCAAAATGCAAAATAAATTTTTGAGGACAAAGTAAGTGAACACTAAAAGACCGAGGGTAAAGGGTAGTGAAGGCAAAAGAGGGAATTTACCTTACTCAACTAGAAACTGGCAAAAATTAACAAATAATCAATATGGAAGCACATGAACAAAAATACTCACTAATGACCCATTTGTAGTTAGTGAGCTAGATTCTTTACAGAACTCAATGCTTTTCCATGACACAGTAAAGCATTATGCCAAAGAGCATCTTATGTGAGAAAGTAAAACAGATCAGGATGTCCAAACTAGTCAGTGATGCAGTAACTTCCACCTTTGGAAGGCACTGATATATGACTGTAAATGACAACGTGTCAATCTGCTCAGGCTGCTGTGACGAACACCACAGGTGGGTGGCTCAAAGGATAGAAACTTATCTTCTCACAGTTCTGGAGGCTGAGGTCCAAGATCAGGTTCCAGGAGGGTTTGCTGCTGGTCAGCCCTCTCTCTCTGGTCTGAAGAGGGCCACCTCCCTGCTGTTTGCCCTCAGGTGGCCCTCTGTCCTCTGTGCAATACACCCCTCATACCTCTTCCTAGAAATCACATCTAGGAAGTGGTGTCTTCCTTCGACAGCAGCTGAAGGAGGAGGTTAGGGTCCCATCCTTACAACAACGTCTAACTGTAATTACCTCCTTAAGGTCCCTATCTCCAAAAAAAATGGTCATACCGAGGCTAGGGCTTCAACACATGAATTTGGGAGGGACACAATTCATTCCACAACAGAGAACAAACATTTTTTTTTAAATACCTAATATTTTATATGAACAATTATCTGTATCTCCCATATGGGAAGAAGTAAAAGGTTAAGTAAAACCTTACATTGACTTTTATATAAAATTTCATAAATTTCTGCAAAATACTACCTTAAACCACATACAATTAAATATCAAAATTCATGTAAGGACAATGCAGGAAAATTGCCGCTGAATTCTGAAAAACACACACTCCTTCCACAATGCAAAAGTCAAATGTCTACCATATTCTCTAGTGGTACACACTATTCAATGATAAAAATAATAGCTGCGTTTTGATCACATCAAATAATTCATTAAAACTATTATTGTACTTAACTTATTCAATAAATAGTATTTTTACCTCACAAGCCAAAAGGTATCAACATAACCACCTCTTAAATATATGGGAAAAATAGAATATTACTTTTACCTGTTGAAAAACATCTGTCCCCTCGTCATAGTCCACCATGCTGAAGAAGAGTTTGTTACAAAAGGCAGATGAATAGCGCCAGGAGTTGGCCAGAATTTGATATTCCTCATTAGCTTGCCTGGTAAGAATGAGGGAGCAGAGTAGAAGCACATCAGTATTCCACTAAAAAAGCTGTTACGCATGTTAATTCCAGGGAAGGAGTTGGCCAGTTTTTGTCATAAAAAGCAAGCTAAGAACAACTTTTTGAAGTATTTTTAAATGGTTGTAGAACATTTTTAAAATGAAATATTCCCTGACATGGGAAAACTATATAAAATTCCAATTTTATTGTTCACAAATGAAAGTATACTTCTACAGAGCCACAATGATTCATCTACATGTTTTTCTGGCTATATAAGGGCAGAGCTGAATGGCTACAATTGAAATGGTATGGGCCAAAGCCCATCCTGGCACTTTAAAGCTTAACAACTCTTATTCTAGAGGATAAAATCATTTTGTAGCATTTCATATATACATGTGTGTGTATATGTGTGTGTGTATATACATTTAAATCCTCTGATAATTTTAGTAAGAGGCATAGAGCTTTTTTAAGAATATCTGCAGTTCAGTTTAACACAGAACAATAATCATGAGAACATATTTGAAAATTGTAAATATAGTTATACTGCACTTTTATATATTCCATTTATCTAAAAGTGCATTTACATTCAAACCTAAAAGTAAGCAAAATGGCACAAAGAAACAAATGGTACAAACAAGCCGTCCTCTAAGAGCAAATTTTTGTTTATTTTAAATAAATGTCTGTTGGATATTTTACTGACTTTCCAGTAATAAAGCTCTACGTCTAGGTGTAGGATGGAATAGGAAGAGTGAATGGCATTTGGAAGGGTGTAAGCACAGAAATGGAATGAGAAACACAGTAAGTGATTGCTAAAACTTAAAAAAAAGACAGAGTTCTTCTTCTATGCAGTAGTGGCTTATTATTCACAGGAGTTTGGGGGAGTCCCTCTCCTACAAATGGAAGTAAAGAAATAAAAATATGTACTTCCACAATAACAAAAGTACTTGAAGTAAAAGTCAGCAGCAGATAAGAGATTCAAGAATATCTGGAAAATAAGTTAGTGTAAAAACTCTGATGGAGAAAGCTACACTCTCCAACGGGGACCGCAGTGCGGGACAAAGCTAGGAAAAATAGTGGATCAGAAGCAGCAAAGGTGCTGGGTCTGAGATTTTATCTTGTGAACAGCGAGCCTGTTACTGTTTCATGGATGTTGGCAGAAGACATGAGACTCCTGGGTCAGAGACGAAGGACATTATTACTTCTTATTCTTTGCATCGATTCCCTGTGCCCCCAAGTCTCACAGGGCGACATAAAAGATCCTCTGTGGCTGCCTGCACACACCACTGACTGTGTTACCAGAGAGGGATACTAAGTTTGAGGGACTTCCTGTTTGTAGACTAAGTGATAACAAACTCGTGCTATGTGCACTGGGAGACGTGACCTCACTACTTAGGGCGTGTCCTTGCACACAGGGCACTTCGCATCCTTGGCATACCAGTGAGGGCGTGCAGAAGTGCTGCTTCTCCCAAGTGTATTCATACACACAGAGAGAACAATGTCATGCAAAAAGGGAACAAAGACAATAAAAGAGAGCACTTAACAAATTTCTAATACAAGTGTTCAAATTGTATCAATATCAGAAGACAGAGTTCAGTAAAATTCACGGAACAAAAAATGACATAGGAGGACTATATTGGTGCTAAGGGAGAAAAAGGGACCTAGAGATTTAATCCAATAAACGAAATTTTCAAACAGAAGGAGATCCAGAGAGAGAAGAGAGACAAAGTGAAGGAAATATTTCTGCAGACATCACACAATTCAAGGAGACTAAGTCTTCAAATTGAAATTGTTTTCCAGGTTCTGAATAAAAGGAGTAAGAAACAACCAACACCTAGATGTACCGTAATATTTCAAAACATTATGGATAAGAAGACGCTACAAGTCTTCAAAGAAAAAAAACACGTAACAAAGGCTGACAATGAGAACGGGACTAGACTGGTTATTAGAGACACTAGCCACCGGCAGATAACAGAACAATTCCTTCACAGTTCTGAAGGCAGGTAACTCTCCATCTAGAATTCTGTATCAAGACGATCCAGTTTGAAATCAACATTTTCTAAGAAACATCGGAATGTGAGATTACCTTAGGATATAATTGATAAAAAGGTAGTATGAATAAAATATAAGAAACCCGGGACTACAATAGAAGCTCTACAAGACAGGGAAAGGGCAAGCAGAAACACAGTAAGGCAGGGTGGGTGGAAGAAGTTTAAGAAAGCTGCGATCCAACTATGAAGCCTCGAAGTACAGATTAGAACCGGACTTTGTTTGGGCTTCGAGATGAAGAGAAAATAGACTCTAAGCGATCACTCTAATCAGGAGCTGGAAAACTTTGAGACTATAGCAAGTGAGGCATTTGGTCCCACAAGAAAAACAAGGAAATGAACATAAAATGCAAGGTCTAAATATGAAGCAAATTAAAGTATATCATAATTTTGATTAAATTAAGATGAAAAAGATTAATGATTTCGAACATTTTCTTTTCAATGGGACAGAGATCATAAACAATGGCACTGTAGGAAAAAACAATCACAACCTACCACTTTGCAGTCAACTCTTTTACGTAGAAATAATAAAAATATTGCTTATTACCTTTCCTCATTCTAAATTAACCTAATACAGAGCACAGGTGTAATGACAGTTATTGCATAAAATGCAAGTCCCATCAGCTATGATAATAAAAAAGTACCGTGAGCAGGACTTGGCAGGCAAAGAGGACAAAGGAGAGGTGATGGGTCAGGGTGTACTTGCTATTCTTCACGTTGCCAATTAGAGAATCAAAATTCATCATTTACAGTTAATGGACAAAAAGGAGGATGCTATTTACTGTTATAATAATAAAAGAAAAACTAAGAAGCTATAACAAAAGGTTGAGATGAGCTCAGTCCTCAGCTATTAAGAAATGTAATGATCAATTCTCTGCACTTATGAAATGAATACGCATATGTATGAGACAGTGTTATGAGATTAACACTAGAGACACGAAGCATCACCAGGAGAAGACAATGCAAAGGGGTAATAGCGGCGGCCAGTGGCCAAGATCGCCGGTGACGGCAAGGGCTTGGGAATGTAGTTGTTCATTGTGGACCCTTTTTTAATTAGCAAGGAGCACATAATATTGTTGTGATTAAAATGTAGATATTAAAAAGGGCTAAATATGAACAGGGCTGTAATCTGAGGTCATTTAGCATAAAGTAAAGGCCTGTAGACATCATTTTATTAGATCATAATCACTGTGAGGATGAGCCCAGGACCATTGTACTCAGTAGGCAGAAAGTTATGTGGTGTATTTTTAGAACATGTTCAATAAAAATAGCTATAAACTTTTAAAGCTCTGGTGGTTAAATAAGATTTAATTCATTATAATTCACTGAAAAAGTATTGACTGAGCAGCTAATAGTCAGAAGAGAGCTGATGTCCAAGGTCTCTGCTCTTAAGGAGTTGTTTTTTTAGTGCAAGACAGAACAAATAACCAAATAATACGTAAAAATAATTAAAAGCTAAAATACACACTGAGGAAGCAAATACATAGGATGGTATTACAGAAAATAAGGTGGATCTACTTAGATGGTAGGGTCATAGTTCCTCCGATGAAGGGAAAGTAAAGCTCACATCCCAGGGATGAGAGAAGCCACTCATCAATGAAAAGAGCTGGAGAGGGAACCTTTCAAGGAGCAGGACCAGCAGGCGTGAGAGCCTGGAGAGGGATGGAATGGAAGATGGGGCGCCATGAGGCTGTGGGACTGACAAGAACGTGCTCTGTTGGCCCGTGGAATGAATGTACAGGGCCTGCACAGCTATGCACCCCCGCCGGCCGCGTGACACAGGGCCTCACTGCTCCTCTTCCGACACTGAAATCAAAACAGCTCAAAGCAGGGGCAGCCCTAAAGTCTGACCTGATTTTTTGTCACATGGAATACAGTCTTACTGGTAAGTACTCAACAGTGGTTTTCAGACAGAAAAGGTGTTAACAACTACCTTCAGTGAATAGGCACCAACAGTGGAGTAGGTCTGAGCATCTGAGCACGCTAACGAACCTTAGAGACCAATGCTACCTTAAAAAATGTTTAAAGCATGGCATTTCATTTAAGAAAATGGTATACTTTTACATATAAGAATATTTTACACAAAATTTTTTACACAAATTTTTTTTTAACTTTTTAAGTGTAACCTAGGGAAATAGCAAATCAGCAAAAACTGGCATGTTTGTGAAGACGTTTTAAGAAATAACAATGCTTCATTTGGAAAAACATACATGAAGAATCAAACTGTAGTGTTCACCATATGTGTATGGTATCGAATAGAATGGCAGAAGACAGGAAATGTTGAATCTTTCTCTTATAATGTTAGAATCTAGCACAGACCTATTGGTCCCTACTAAGTATACATTCATACACCATTAATTCACTCCACAAACATTCATTAGTGCCAACAATGTGTCAAGTAGTGCAGGTGTGAACAGTATGTGCAAAGTCCCTGATCTCAAGGAGAATAAATGTCAGCAAGAAAGAGAGGCCTCACACAAGGAAACACAAAATTTCAGATAAGGACTCTGAAGAAAATAATAAAATATGATAAAGAGTACTGATTTTCTTTGGATAAATTCCCAGCAGTGAAACTGCTGGGGTGTAAGGCAGTTCCATTTTTAGTTTTTTGAAGTAACTCCATACTGCTTTCCACAGTAGCAGCACCAATATACCTTCCCATCAAAAAACTCGAAACACTGATTTGAAAGAATATATGGACCCCTATGTTCACTGCAGTGCTATTTACAACAGCCAAGACCTGGAAACAGCCCAAGTGTGCATCAGTACATGAGTGGATAAAACAGCTATGGTACAATTTACACAATGGAATATTACTTGGCTATAAAAAGACAAGAAGAAGAAAATGTTACCCTTAGAAACAGCATGGATGGAGCTGGAGAACATTGTGCCATATGTGGTATCTAATGAGCAAACTGAACTAACAAGCAAAATAGAGACAGGCTCATAGGCAGAGAACAAGCTGGTAGTTCTGGGGGGGATGTGATTTGGGGGGCTGGTGGGGATTGAGCAAAAAAGAAAAAGAACTCCTGGACATAGACAACAGTGTGGTGATTGCAGAGGAGGGGGCATGGCAGGAGGTGGAAGAGGGTATGAGGGGATAAATGGTAATGGAAAAGATTTTAACAATGAACTGTTTAAAAAACACATTGATGAGTCAAAGAGAATGAATTCATTTTGCCTTTAAACTCCATACTCCATATCATCCACTTGTTCAGCTTAACTTCCCAACAATCACTTTATCCTCTTCCAAAATCCTGAAGTCTTCCAATGCCGATACCATAAAGACAATGGGCAGAGCAGAAGGCAAGATCCTCTCTACCCAGCCACAGCTTGCGTCTGCTGTCTACATATCTATGAACAAACCAGACTAGAAGGGCCTCTGCTTTTGACATCCCAAGTTCATTCTTCAGGCGTTAAAGCCTTTACTTAAAATGTCCTCACTCCTTTCAAAAGCTTGCTCAAAAACTGCCTCTCCTTCAATGTCATTCAAATGTCTATACCTATGATACTTGTTGAGGCAGATACCTGAAATGAACATCCCCGGTTACTGTGCAGGGCTACTCATGTGAAGCATCTGTACTGCTTATGTGTGCATACTATGTTCACACGCTGACTGTTCAGTGGCTAGGACCTGGTACAGAATAGGGATTTGATAAGGGCTTGATGATGGTGAATAATATGCTTTCCTAAATACAATTTACTTTCCTAAATAGTCAATATATCATTTATCCCCTAAAGCTGAATATCACTGAATTAGAGACTCAGAAATCTGGAGCATCTTCACTAAAACCCACTTGTTTGTATTTAAGTACCAGGGTAATGTCTCTTGTAAGACCACTTGCTTTACTTTATTGGTGGTCTTAGGAAGCAAAGAAATAAACACTCTACATCTAAGTACCATCACAAATGAACGCTATTTGTCAAAGGAATAGTGGCCATGACACGAAAGGCCGTAATGACTAAATCATCTTCTAACATCATGTTCTTAATGCCCATTCCATACGCGGAAACAGAATCTGGATCTTAATCAATACTCATTGAGCATTCTCAGATGTGCTGCGGCAATGAGGACGTACACCGAGGTCTTCACCTTCAAGATGCCCGTTAGAGAAATGGACAGACACACGAACACAGAAAGAGGACACAGACACTGCACGGTCACAGCTCACAGGGACCATGTGGCACACAGAGGGGAACAAGATTGCAATGCACGGGGCAGCTGGGTGACGTATGCACGTAAAACATAAAAATATTCAGAAACCAATGGAAGGACTAAAATTATAAGCAAGAAAGGACAGAAAGAGAATACTAAGGTAAGAACAATCAGTATAAACAGAGACTACCACGTCTGAAATATGTATTATGTGCTCAAATAATAGAATATAAGTTTCATGTTAAAAAATAAGAAAAGAGACTGGAAACTCTCTTCTGGTAGGAAGATAAAAAGGACCTTGACTTTATTCTACAAACTGAAAAATGATGAGTGTTTTGAAGAAAATGAATTATGCAAAATGCTAATTAAGAAAGCCAGATCTGGCAACAGTGTGTGTAATATATTGGAGGGAGAGAAAATAAATGTTTGCAAACCACTTGGAATGTTACTATAATGGTCTACTTGGGAGAACACATGAAGGTATTTAAATAGACTATAAATGAAGATGTAACCTATTTGTTATATACTCTCCTTTAGAATCTAGAGGACCAAATTAACTAGCAGAATTTTCTATACAAGTTTCTTCTACTCAGGAATGTATCTAGCTGGAATAGAGAATTTCAGGGGAGCCAAGCAAATTACTTTTCAACACAAATAAGTACTTAGAGAAAACTTAACACCAACAAGATAAGTGGGGGCTTTCTTCTGTACAGATGTACTCCCCTAGCAATAGGATCTCTGCACAGACTCTTCATTAAAAATAATTCAATGAGCCTGAGAAATACAAATTCCAATGTTGACAACACTGATTGAGAGTACAAAAGACCCATTAGAAAGAATGCGCCCCAATAACATAAATGCTGTTCTCTAAAGTTAACCCCATGATGCTATTCCCCTCTGAGTTCAGCTTCTTAATGGTTAACAGGACATAGAAGAATCCTAACTACTAACAAATAAATTCACAGGATCCTTGCACATGTCTATGTCAGCTTGGACCAATGAGCAAAGATATCACTGGTGCTGATATGCAGCCTTCAGACTTCACCGCCATCTACAATAAAATCGAAATCTGAATGCTCCAAATATTTCAGTCAAATAAGTAATTTCCCAGCATCGTTTACTAAAAAAATCATTTTCTGTTTTGGCAGTTCACAAGAATATGAGAGCCTCATTTTATGACCTTCGGAGTCGTTCTAACATGTCCACCTGCAGCCTGCAGAGGGCAGTCAAGTCGTACCGAAACGTCCAGGGAGGCTTAGGCAGTGACTGCAGGCACATCCTGCTGCATCTGTTCCATTCAATCTTCCCAATTTTTTATAATGGGGACAAGAAAAATTATCACTTACTCCAAATGCTATAACTTTTATATTATAATCATTTTAAAGGTTATGTAAAACTAAAACGGATTATTAACTCATTTGCAGTTGTATATATTTAATATATTCCCATGAATGTGATTTTTATCTTTAATGCCCTTGAAGAGATTTTGAAGAACTATAGTTTACCTTTCAATGTTAATCAGACTTCCTATAAAGTAACAGATTTATACCAAAATTCCAAAGTATGCTTTTTAGACTCATATACATAAAGTGGCCAAAAAGTTTGTTTGGCTTTTAAGTAAAAAAAAAAAAAGACATTTTTTATTTTCACCACAATTTTATTGAAAAACATTCACCATTTTCTTCCACTACCTTCTGCCACCTTTTCTGCAACTTTGTAATTCCACCTGCCCAAAACTTTTTATCTTTCTGAGCAAAGAACTGTTCCAGGTGCCTTTTGCAGTCTTCCAGGGAATTGAAATTTTTTCCAATAAGAGAATTTTGTAAAGACTGAAATAAATAGAAATGTGAAGGTGCAATGCCTGGTGAACACAGCAGATGAGTCAGAACTTCCCAACCGAGCTGTAACAGTTTTTGCCTGGTCATCAAAGAAACAGGCGGTCTTGTGTTATCCTGATAGAGATTATGTGTTTTCTGTTGACTAATTCCGGACGCTTCTCATTCAGTGCTGCTTTCAGTTGCTCTAATTGGAAACAGTACTTGTTGGAATTAAGTGTTTGGTTATCCAGAAGGAGCCCATGAGAGAGGACTCCCTTCCAATCTGACCATACACAACATCACCTTCTTTGGATGAGGACCAGACTGGTGTGGTTGGTGGTGGTTCATTTCACTGCCCCACAATCTCTTCCGTTCCACATTATTGTAAAGTTTTCATCGCCCGTCACAATTTGTTTGAAAAATGGAATGTTTTCGTTACGTTTAAGTAGAGAATAGCATGTAGAAATATGGCCAGGAAGGTTTGTTTCTCGCTTAACTTATGTAAAACCCAAAGATCAAAGCAATTAACATAACCAAGATGGTGCGAATGATTTCCAGGGCTTGACTGGGACATTCTGAGTGTGTTGGCTGTCTCTGAGTGTTCTCAGTTAGATCGCTGTCAACTTCAACTGGTCTACCCGCCGTGGAGCACCATCCAGTGAGAAATCTCCAGCATGAAACTTCACAAACCACTCTAGACACGTTTGAAAAGTCACAGTACCTTCTCCACACACTGCACAGATCATTTTTTTGCATTTTAATTGTAATTTTACCTTTCTTAAAATAATATGCATAATAGCATAAAATATAATATAGTGAAAATTGTCACTTATTTTCCTCCATCTTCAATATTAACACGGCTACACGAAAATTCACCAATTTTGATGTTTTTTTTAAATGCATGTGGATATGACAGCTGTCACAATACAATCTAACAAAACTGTTTCAAATGAAATCAAAGACAATTAAGCCATCTTATGAAAATATCATAAAAGACAACTAGAGCCGTCCTATGAAAATAACTGAACAAACGTTTTGGCCAGCCTACTATAGTGCATCATGATTCCAAAGTATGTCCTCATGAAACCCCAATTCAATTTCTGTAGATAGTGATATATATATCATATATATAGTGATATCTCTCTCTCTCTCTCTCTCTCTCTCTCTCTCTCTCTCTATATATATATATATATATATATATATATTATCTCTATATGTCTATAAATATATAAAGAGAGAGAGAGAGAGAGAAAGAGATCTAGTATGAGCAGAACCAGCTATTACTTATGATTCTGAAGAGAAAAAACCAAACAGACTGGTAAACAGAACCCTGCAGAAAGATTGCCACAGAGTGCTCTCTCCTCGGCTGCACTGCACACACCCAGGACCCTACTGAATACAACGAAATACAAAAACAGACCCACTGCCTCTGAAGAGCTGGGAAAGCACCAGTTCACTGCCATGCGGTAACTGACTCTGCATAATTCACTACTTGGTAAGATAAATTGAAGAGGTTGTAGTCATTATGCTCTATATTTCCTATGCATCTTTATTTTCCTTTACCCCAGACCTAAGCAGATACCTTTCCTGGGAAAACAACTCTAACATAAAATATGTGATTCAAGTACCACCTTAAAGGAAAAAATGGGTATGAGTACAAGAGATACTAAATTGTATGTAACATGCATAGTTTCAACTCAGATCATGAGTCAACAGATTTTTGTGCTCTTAAAAAGCGTGGTAACACCAGCATATAAATGCATAGAGGTTGTGTGCTAAGAAGACTGACATAAACAAACTTATTCATCCACTGCTCATTTGACAAATATTCTTATCTACTATATAGACATTATAAATACAAGGAGTACAACATGTATTTGATGACTGTGTGGAACTAACGATAAAGAATTAAAAGGCGAATGAATGGATAAATCGATACAGAGCTTGGAAAGGGTAAGAGTGAGCAGAAAGACATAGGCCCCTGCCTTTAGATACATCACTGCATTAGGGAAACATTTATAATGTTAGTAATGAAAACCAAACAACAAATGAACAAGTTCAAAACAATGTAAATCCTGTTGAAGACACTATGCCCAGGACTTACCACAATATTCAAAAATACCTGTTGAATAAGTGGGTCAATGCATTTATCACAAACCTGACAAGTCGAAATTAGGAAAGCATTAACTCATACTCTAAATTCTGCAGGATCACTCAACGATTCTGTGTGTTAGTTTCCGTGGTAAAGAGGCTTTAGAGAGCTTTGTTGCAATGAATCAAGAAGGCAGGCATAAGATTTAGAAGCTGCGGCCCATGAGATGGAGATTAGGTATTTCCCACTTAACCGGAAGCATCACCAGCATCATAACACGCACTGACGTTCACTCTCTGTGTGCCAAGGACCTTTAACTCACACTCATCTCACTGAATGTTCACGAAGCTGTGTGCGACAGGAACTAGTTCCATCCGTTTTGTATGAGCCCAGAAGTTAATCGACTTGTTTCTACCCTGTGGCCAGCGATTATTGGAGAGAGCAGAATGCAAACTCAGCCAGAGAGAGGTTTCAGCTATACCTACGGTGCTACATAAAGATAAGAATACAAACACAATGATCAAAGTGCTGTCCCCAGACCACTTCCACCGAAAATCTGGGATACTTTTTAAGACTTCAGTTTTTTGGAGCAGTTTTAGGGTTATGAGAAAATGAAAGGAAGGAACAGATCCCTCATATACCCCATCCCCGCTCACGCACGGCCTCTCCCCTTATATCAACACTGCTCACCAGGAGAGAGGCATTTTTCACCAGGGTGAACTTACACCGACACATCATACCACCCAAAGCCCAGAGCGTACCTGGGAGTTCACTCTTGGTGCAGATTCTACGGGTCTGCACAAGATTACAATGACACATGTCCTCCATCATAAGGTCCATGGAGTATTTTCACTGCCCTAAAGGTCCTCTGTGCTCTGCTGTTAATCTTCCACCACTGACTCCTGACAACCACTGATCGCTACGGTCTCCACAGTTCTACCTTTTCTCAGAACGTCCTACAGCTGAAATCGTGAAATATGTAGCCTTTTCACCTGCTGCTTCCACTTAGTAATATGTGCCTAATGTTCTCCCATGTCTTTTCATGGTGTGGCACTCCTTTCCTTTAGCACTGAATAACCCTCCATGGGTCTGATGCACTGCAGTTTATCCCTTCACCTACCAAAGGGCATCTTGATTGCTTCGGAGCTGTTGCCAATTTTGAGTGTAACTGCTCTGAAAATCTGTGTGCAGTTGTTGTATGGACATAAGTTTTCAGTTCCTTTGGAGAGATAACAAGATGAATGATAGCTGGCCCATATGGCAGGAATATGTTTAGTTTTGTGAGGAAGTGTCTCCCAAAGAGGCTGCGCCATTCTGCACTTCCACCAGCAATGGTGAGAGCACCTGCTGCCTCACGTTCCCGTCTGGATTTGGTGCTGTGGCTGAGTTTTGGATTTTGGCCATTCTAATAGGTGTGCCGTGGTTTCTCACTGTCATTTTCATTTGTACTTCCCTGATGACATATAATGTGGAGCATCTTTTCACATGGTGATTTTCCATTTTTGTATCTTCTTTGGAGAGGTGTCTGTTAAGGTCTTCGGTACTTTTTTGAAATTGGGTTGTTGGTGTTCTTACTGTTGGGTTTGGAGAGTTCTTTGTATATTCTGGATAATGGTCTTTTATCAGACATGTCTTTTGCAAATGTATTCTCCCAGTCTGTGGCTTTTCTTTTAATTCTCTTAAGACTATCTTTTGCAGAGCAGGAATTTTTCATTGAATGAAGTCCAGCTTATCAGTGATTTCTTTCAAGGATTGTGGGGCTTTTTGGGTTGTTGCATCTAAAAAGGAACCACCATGGCTAAGGTCATGCAGGTTTCCTCCTTTGTTATCTTCTGGGCATTTTGCAGTTCTGTATTTTATACTAGGTCTACGATCGACTTTGGCTTAACTTTTGGGACAGGTGTAAGATTCAGTTTTTGTCATGTGGGTGTCTAGTAGCTCCAGCACCACCTGTTCCAGAGACTACCTTTGCATCCATTGTGTTGTTGCCTTTGGCCCTTCACATAGCCTTTGCTTCTTTCTCAAAGATCAGCTGGCTATATTTGTGGAGGTCTATTTCTGGGTCTCTATCCTGTTCCACTGATCTATTCATCTACTCTTTCAATGATGCCACGCTCTCCTGATCACTACAGCTCTACAGTGATTCTTGAAGTCAGGTAGCATCAGTTCCCCGACTTGGTTCTTCTCCTTTGGTGCTGTGTTGGCTACGCTGGGCACTCTGCCTCTCTCCATAGACTTCAGACAGTCTGTGTCCATAAAAGGACTGGCTGGGACTGCACCGAGTCTATACACCAAGCTGGGAAGGACTGTCATCTTGGCGATATTGAACAGGGAGTGGCTCTCCATTTACTTAGTTCTTTGATTTCCTTCACCGGTTTTGTAGTTTTTTTTCCTAATATGAGTCTTGTACATACTTTGTTGGAGTTATACTTTAGCATTTCATTTTTGGAGGTTCTGATGTAAACAGTATTGTTTTATTAATTTTATCTTATTCTTTTATTGTATTTTTGTGTTTTTATGTTTGTTGGTTGGTTGGTTCGCATTTATCCTTCTTGGTGTTCTCTGAGCTTTCTCAACCTGTGATTTGGTGTCTGATATTATTTTGGAAAAATCCCAGCCATTATTGATTCAAATATTTTTATTCTGTTCCTCTCTTCTCCTTCTGTCCCACAGCTGTTGGACTTTATCGTTTTTCTAGTCTTTGTTCTCCTTGCTTTTCAATTTTTAAGGATTCCACTGACATATTCCTTAGCTCAGAGGTTCTTTCCTCAGCCATGTTCATCTACTAATAAGTTCTTCAAAAGCATTCTTTTCTGTTAGTTTTTTATCTTTAGCATTCTTTTTGGTTCTTTCCTAGGACTTCCCTCTCTCTGCTTATATTGCCCTTCTGTCCTTGAATGCCGTTTATCCATTAGAGCCCTCAGTATATTAATCATAGTTATTTTAAATTCCTTGTCTAATAATTCCAACATCCCTGCTGTATCTGGTTCTAATGCTTGCTCTGTCTCTTCAGATTGTATTTTTTGTCTTTTGATATATCTTTACTTTTTTTTTTTCTGCCAGACATGATATATCAGGGGGAAAGAGATGGCTATAAACAGGCCAGTAGTAATGGAGTGGTGAGACGGGAGGAAAGGGGCAGTGTTCTGCCATTCTGTGATGAGGTCTCAGTCTTCTGGTGAGCTGATGCCTCTGGACAGTGAACTTCACCAATTGTTTCTCACTTTTTTGCCTCTACCGTTAGGTAGGACAGGGTAGCTAGAGTAGGCTGGAGTGGGTACTTCCTTTCCCCTGCAAGGAGTGCTGAGTCAGGTGGAGTTAGGTATTTTCCTTCCCCAGTCAGTTAGGCTCTGGTTAATACCCCAGCATATACTGGGGTCTGGGTAACTATTTGCCCTGAAAGCAAGCCTTATTAAGAACAGTGCTCTGGCCGTGACTGGTGTAGCTCAGTGGATTGAGTGCCAGCCTGAGAACCAAAGGGTTGCCAGTTCGATTTCTAGTCAGGGCACATACCTGGGTTGAGGGCTAGGTCCCTGGTATGGGGTACATGAGAGGCAACCACACATTGATGTTTCTCTCTCTCTTTCTCCCTCCTTTCCCCTCTCTCTAAAAAAAAATAAAAAAGAACAGTGCTCTGTTGCATTTCAAAATGATTCCTTTCCCCCTCAAGGATTTTTCTCTGGTATCTACTGCAGGAATCTGGTCAAGCTCCTGGAGTAAATTCACAATATTATAGGGGCTCCTAATGATTAGATCACCCTGAAATTTTTAACTCTGATAGTTGTCCACACAGAGCTTCCAGCAGTTTATCAATGCCAGCTCAGGTCTTCCCACCCCAGCCCTGGCTCCCACGTGGTTTCTGCTCATGGGTCTCTGCTCTGGTAAAGTGGGACTCCTCCTTGAATTCACCGTCCTCTCCACATTGGATCTCTGTGGGTCCAGAAACAGTTGGTTTTTCAGTCTGTTCAAAATTTTGCTTGTTAGGATGGAGGGGCAACTTCTCAACAAGCTTGTTTGTTATATGCAGAATTGGACTGTGAGTTATTTTTTTTAAAATACCAATTCCTAAACGCATTATCATGTTCAATTAGACCCTTCTAAGGATGAAATATGTTTTATCAGCTTTCCAAGTAAATTTTACACCCACAAAAGTGTGAAAATAGCTGGAATAAATGAATACTGGAAAAAAATGGAGAGGCTTCTTAGATGAAGTAATTTCATGTGATTCTGCAGTGTATTATCCCCCCTACAAATTAAACACATTACTCTATGTTCAGAAAGAAAATAAAGTGTACAGAAGTTTAATAATTTGGTATAAAATGAAACAAATATAAAAATAACCATAAAACTCTCAACATAACTTCCAAATGTCATACTATGCTTCTTAGCTTTTGTCCAAGTAGGAAGAACATAGCTAGCATTTGAAATCTGGACTATGTATTGATTGGCTCTCCACTCAACGGATGAACTTGGAAAAGTCACAGGTACTTTCTGTTTATTTCTCCCTCTGTGCCATGACAACCCTCGCAATCCCTGTCTCACTGATTTTTGAGGTTAAGAGCATCAGGTACATGCCTTTCTCAGGAGACCAATCTCAGGTCTGCATGCTAACTTGTTTCTTCACCATTTCATTATAGTTATTATTGTCTGATAAATAAAAGCAGCAAGTCATGTTCTCACTAGGTTTTACTATCATCAAAGACAAAGAAGGGGTCAATCTGAAGCTGTTTTACCTGACAAAGTATTGGAATGTATGAATTCATTCCTATGAGACCAAGCCTCCTGTGCATCTAAGAGAAATTATTTAGGGACTAACATCTGGGGCCATGATAAACACAAACCCTCACTTAACATGTTAAATGACTAACATACAGGTGGGCAAAAGTAGGCTTACAGTTGAAGTATGTGGAACACAGAGTTTACTCTTGTTTTATTATTTATAAATTATTGTATTATTTTCTATACGAACAACTGTAAACCTACTTTGCCTCACTCCGTATGGTAAAATTAGGACAATCAAGGACAAATGCTTAAAAATAACATGAATGTTATTAGAATTTGTGAACATACATTTATCTATATGAGTAATATTCCTAGCTTCAAGGTAAAATGTAGAAACTTTCAACTTTAGTTTGAATGCTTGAGAATAGCTATCAAGACTCTACTTTCAAAAGTAATTATATTGTTTCCGTTGTAATCTTTATAAATAATGTAGGCTTAGAAAAATAAAATGCTACGTTAGAGCCTATTTACTTCCGTAACTGTAATAAGGAACTTTTCAATGTGTTCTTCTCCAGTATGCAGTATTTGCATTCATTTCATTCAATGAAATCCTAGCAAGTACACGGAAATTGCAAAGCCCTGGCCTGCATGTGATCGAGCACTTTACACATCGTCATTATCCTCATATTAGTATAACAGTTTTCCCTTCCAAGAACTTTCAAACTTACAGTCCAATTTTCCTACTAAGATTAAAACTCTACCGGAAAAGTTATTGAGTTCCTGTAGGATAATGACAACCAACCAAGGGTTTCTAAAAACTATGCAGGTCTACAACAAGAACAAACAGAACTCTTCAGACCTGTAACATAACTAGGATAAAAATAGTAATACAGAAGGTGAAAGTATACAAAGGTGGAAAAATGATCATCTGTAGCCACAGAAATCCATGCAAGAGCAGGAAGTGAGGTGGAACTTGCGGAAAAGGAAAAGAGAAGAGAAATCCCAGCAAGGTGGAATGCCAGAGGGAATAAAACCACCCCAGAAAGCAAAGATCTCACCTGAACTGGGAAATACTGAGAACAGGTCTGAGACGTGGTGGATAAGAACAGTGCAAGAGGCAGAAACGCAGGCCTGGGAGGGCTGGTGGTACAGTAAAGGGGAAGAGACAAGTCATGGAAAGTACAGGCTCTATGGAAACATGTGATTATCTCAGAATCCAAAGAAACTACCGGAAGGAAGGAAGGAAGAAAGGGGCCTCCTGGGTTCAATCTATTCCACGTCATAAACAAAAAAGGACACTTGAATTTAAAAACTACTAGGCTACTTAAAAGTCTAACCATCCCCTCCGCATATAAACTACTATTTTTGGTCTAGGAAAAGAAAAATAAGTTAAAGAGCAGCAAATAACCAGGAGTACTCATACAAAGCTACTACGAGAAGTAAATAAAAGAATCCAAATTCTTCAATTAATGAAAAATTTTCCTAAAATACAACCATAAAAAAGAAAAAGAAAACATAATATTCCAACTTCAATTAAGTATAATTAAACAAGCATTTGAAGACATAAAAATATCTTAAGAAAGTCAAAAAATCAAAATAGAAGTAACATACAGAAAGATGTTATGTGAAAGTGGAGAAAGACTCAGGAAACCAATGGAAGGAAAAAACAGAACAAAGCAAAACACCGAATCCCTGCAGACATGGACACTGCGTTACAGGTGCTCAAAGAATACAGATAACTGAAAATGAAATAAAGCACACTAAGAAAAGGAATTAAAAACAGGTACGAAAATAAAAGTTCAAGAAAGAAGGGGAAATGGATATAAAAGACAGACAAGAAAGATTAAACACATGGAAAACTGGAACCCTGTAACAGAAAAACAAAACAATGAAACAGAACTGATATTTTAAACTACACACCAATAGAACTTTGTAGAAATAAAACAAGACCTATATCTACATATCAAAAGGCCTCACTGTGTAGCTGGAGAACATGACCCAGAAGAGTCAACTCTGAGACACAGTGTAGTAAAATTATTACATTGTAATGAAAAATACATTTTGCCCTCTAGGTAAAACGACAAATCGCATGCAAAGTAAGAAAATGAAGTCGGCATCAATTTCTCGAAAGCACCAAATAAAGTCTGTTGAGGCGATGTGAGCACTAAGAGTGCTCAATGTCTCCAGCAGTCGAAGGAAAACTGCTTACCTCTTCAGTCTCCATCACCACAATGAAGGCCCGCACCCTAAGTCTTCAGGGTGAGGCCCACCCCACCTCTTCAAATACTGGAGTAAGTGCATCCCCTAGTTTGAGCAGCCCTCTTAGACAATTATACAGAGTAACTCACAAATCAGAGCCCTCTGAGTAGGATCAATCCAGCATGTTGAGCAAGCCATGGCCTACTTGTGACCTGCCTTCAGGGCCAAAAAAACCCCAAGGACCCATTCAAACTGTTTCCTCCCTATTGGAAACTATAGGAAGGGAACATGAGTTGTCCTCCACTTATAGACAGTCATTTGAATTTTGGACATGCCCCCCTCTGACATGGCTACCAAGTACAGGTAAATACCTGATTTCCCTATTCTGGGGTTGGCCATCTTGGACCCAATGGGTAATGAGAGAAGGATTAACGGGCCTCGCTGGTTAAATGGAAATGGCATATTCACGAGGGCAGCTGACCTGGGCATGGCAGCCTGTCCGTTTTACATAAAAAAGACACAATAACCTTTTGGGGGAAACCTTATGCCCCATCAGTAACTGAAACAAAGCCAGTGGCTCATGGCTGCCAAGTGGTCATTAATGGGTCACTAATGTAGATGCCAAGAGTAAAGACCGTCATCTGATTAGATCAATGGGAATCCAGCTGCTGACAGAGCCGGCACTGCCCAGATCACCAGCACTGCCACCTGACCACTACCGTCACACACGTTGTGAGGCGACTGCCATCATGGGCTGAGGACGATTTCAAGCAGAAGCTACAATGCAAATTGGATTTGGGACTCTTACCAGTACTTGGCCTGTTTATTTTGTGGAGGAGGCCACATTAGTTAGAGGACTGTCCCCATCCATTTTTAGCAACCTGGCTACATTAGCCTGCGACCTCCACTCAGGGCTGCTACTGGCACCTAAGACGGTCAACATCCTTTCACACTATGATGTCACTGTTGCAGATAAACTATAAAGTTGGCTTAGAATATCTGGTAAAGCCAGAAAGCAAAAACTAAGGGAGGCAAGTCATAATAGGTCAAATTAAGGGCAACTTGAACTATGAAGAATAATCATAATAATGGGATCAGTAAATAAAATAAGAATCTTTGAGTTGAAATACTATACCTATCCTACCTTTTGGTAGCTTACTTTTCTCTTTTGAATATCTCAAGGAATTAATGTAGAAGGGATGACAGAATTTTTAAAACATCATCAGTCCACAACCACCAATATTAAGTTCAGGCAAAGATTATCAATGGACGCTACAATCACTGGCTAAAATGGTAATGAGAAACAGGACAATCCCATGATCTAAGTACCCCTCCCATCCAGTCACCTCCCCCAGTAACTGATTAGAAGGGAAAAAAGACAGGTTTAAACAATACAGAGATGTGGTGAGCATCACCCTAATAACAGTAAAAGAGAGTTGGGGTTATCCAATCTCAGCAAGAGATGAGGAAAAAATTTCATACAGTGAGGTTATACCATATGCCTTCAACTTAAAAAATAATGAACTTGATTGAGCTCAGCAATAACCCTAGATCATCCTTTATACTATACTGGTCATGGATTCAATCAAGCCTGAAACAGTCCTCATGTATTATCCAAACCAGGCAAAGAATGTGTGAATGCCACGAGAGTTTGCCAGTCTGATGAAGTGAAATCTTTTGTTCGTGTAGCCAGGCCTACTAGGGTGACAATAATTAAGGCCATAGAGAAATATTATCTAAGGAATTGAGGAAATGATAAGGGCTGTAGTCCCAGAACCATTTACCAAGCACTTACAAGAGCATTAAGTGATGTACAGGGTAATTTTATCTATACACAATTTTCACCTTATGTGCTCACTTTAAAATCTAATCTCATAAGAATGTGACCTCGCTTTAATGAAACAAAAGGCTGATGAGCTCTTCTCCACACGGCTTTTTTGGCCAGCTATCTCCAACTCGCCAGTCCCTGTTATGAGATGCTACTCTGAATAAAAGCTTTTCATGTTCTAATGAGTTTAATAAATGCTGGCTGATGGATCCCTGCCCTAAAAGATTAATAATCTTAATTAGAAACGCAAAAGCAAAATGCAAATTACAGTTCACAGGGTAAAGGCAATGATGAATGTGGACACTTAATGAAAGCATTAAACCCTATTAGCTCTGGAGTCACAAATCCCAACCCTGACGGATATTAGCTGTGTGACTTTGGATAAATCACAGAATCTCTCAGATGATGTTCTCAATCTATAAAATGGATTTTTTCAGACTTAACCTTTGTAATAGTGACAATGATATGAGCTTATATATACACATCATATATTTTAATATATGTATGACAACACAGAACTCCCAATCGTAAACAATGATTTTATTTAGTTAGAGAAGGATGTTAGCCAGTTAACATGCAATATGTCAATGTAAAAATGTATTCACCCTCCTTTTTAAAACACTTTTTCATGTATAACTACTAATTTTTTCATGTAAGTCTAATAATATATTAACCTCCAAGACTTCACCAAAACTTCAGTCATACATGCATCCCGCTTGATTGTACATGTACTTTTGTATTTTCTTTCACCCGGACTTTTTTTCTTACATTTATTGATCAACAGTAATAACCTCAGAAGAGGATATTTTGTTCTTAGAATTTTTTGTGACTTCTGGAAAAGATGAGTAACTTTGTGGCAGAATACATCTAAAAGATTTAGCAATTATGGGTAATACTCCCTTTAGTACAGTTTGATAAGGGAAGTTGGAGCTAACGCTTGTGGGAAGGAAGTGAGAATTGTATTGAGTAGACTTAATTAACAGCTTTGTTTGGCCCAGGAGTTTGATGTTAGCACCGAAGAAGGTGAGAATTCAATTCTGAAGTTTGCGAATAAACTGACTGTGTGAAGGGAGAGCCAAATGATTTGGTGAGAGGGCTCACAGGGAAGCCAATAGCTCCTTCAACAACCTAAAAGCAACCGCAGAATCTAAGTGTGAGTTAGCTCAGAAGAAAAGGTCCTAAAGGAAAAAGCAGAAAGTCTCACAAACAAAAGCACTAAGATTTTAAAATGGTAGCTATGAACTTTACAATGATCCTACAGAATTATAAAAATTAGAGCAGTTTTATTTTAAAATGGCCCAAGAGTCCAACGACACAGAAGGACCTAGAATTTAATTCATGTTCAGAAAGGGAAAAAGTGTCTTTCTCAGTGAATCTACAACTCCCTTTGAGGCTTAATTTAGAATGCAGTAATGTAATTTGAATAATTTTTCCTAATGCTCTTTACCTTTTCTTACTTGAGCTCTTTCAACCCACTCTACCCACTATCATATAGATCGAAGTGTTCTCTGAGCTCCACAACAGTAGATCTCAGAACACAGCTCATCCACAATAATTTAACAAATCCTCCTTTGAAATTTATATAACTCTGTAATAAAAATTTGTCATCCCCATCAAATAAACTCTAACACATCCCTCTACTGCCTCACTTAATTTTCTTCCTCTCCAATTCCATCATCATCCTGAGTAATTTCAGTATATGTCCATGACTTAATCTAGACACTACCACAGACTCATGGCTCCTCAAGCTTCTCTGCAACATCAACAATCATCTAGATTATACTTCTGTAAATTATTTCTCAAGTAGATCCTTTATGACAACTTCTAATTTTCAAGCCCATCCTGTTTATACACAAAATCTGTTCTTCACTCCTGTGAAAATACAGCGTAATTATATCACACCTAGTTTATCAGGTTCCCTGGCTTCCTTTCACCCCCTATTCAACATTGAGCCAAAGTTACACATTTCGAACATGCTTTCTCACTACTGCTGTTGAAGTATTTGCCTAATCCATAAACCAAACATGTTAACCCCTAAAAAGGGCGTTCTTGCTCCTAAACTGCTTAGTACTGGGGCAGAAAATCATTTAATTTTACAGATTCCTCACTAAGAAGTTGGGAATTCTTAGTTTCAAAAAAGATCCCCAATGCTATATGATCATCCAACTAATCTTCCCACTCCCATTGCTCCTCAAGGAAAATAAATAAAAACTCTGAACCATGAACCTGTTTCTTACCTTCCCTGTCTCAATACCGGTCGCACACTAGAATTACCTAGGTCATAGTTTTGTGAATGTCACCGCCTTGGGCCCATCCCCAAACAATTTAGTCAGAGTGCCTGGGTATGGGAACAACATAGCTGTTCCACATTTTTTATTCACTTCGAAAGCCTTACCTGTTCTTTCTCTTTTCTCTTAACAACCCACCAGCACCTTGATCCACCAATTATGTTAACTTTTTCTAATGACTTCAATCATTCTCTCTTGTAAGTCTAAAACTGTTCTAAAATGTAAATTTCATAACAAAATAGGCTATAGTAAGCAAGCAAACAAAGGTTATTTTGAGTTCAGTGTTATTTAAAAAATTAAGGGTCCACATTTAACAAATTATTAAATAGCATAATGTTTTAAGTAACACATTACCTAAAGGATGTATGACTTCATAGTATATTATGGTTAATGTTATCAGAATATATATAATCATATGTAACTGTGAAGTAAATACTTCAATAATAAAGTATTTCTAGACTATACCTGCCAGAAATGCAATGATCAAGTAAATATACTCCTTCATATAGTGGTGAATATAGGAAATCAATGTATTCAATTTTTTGGAGCAAGTAGATGATTTTCCTCAAACATAAATGGTGTTATTGCATGCCCAGAGGCATTCTGTATTTTTAGAGGAGACTGAACTCTTACACCAAAATGTCAATTAAGGTGGGATTTTTGCCTGCGCGGGGCTTCACAGCACCCCTTCAGCAAGCCCTGCTCTGCGACAGTCGTAATGCCCTCTTCAGGGCTGGTCCCCAAACTTGGCAGGAGGGGGCTCAGAATTATCTGGAGTGCCATTTTCCAAAATACTTCTGTTCACCATGTCCTCTGCCCACTTCTGGCCATGCTTCAATACACAGTCGTTGTTAGGTTGTGACAAGGTCCTTTTTGCAAATTTCAGGACACAGAAATTCCCTTTCTGCAGGCTCCTACGAACAAAACTTTTTTTTCCACTGACCAATGTTACTAAAAACTTCAGTTTCCACTGAACTTCAAAATGATTTAGAAATCTAAATAAAGTCTCCATATGAATATACAATGTGCACAGTATGGATGTGGAGCCATCACATAAAAAAAGCAATTGTTCTGGAAAGGAAATAGTGGTCAAGTGGTCAAAAAGAAAGCCAAAAAGAAAGACAACCTGAGACACCCTGAACCATTGAAGAAGTAGAATATGTCATTTAAAATCTCCTGAGAAAACATCTCCACGCCCAAATGGTTTTATTAGAGAACTCTTCCAAACATTTAAAGTAGCAGCAACACAATCTTCTAAAAATTAAATTTTATTTTTTTACAAGCTCTTCCAGAAAAATAAATGCGGAGGGAACATTTGCCAACTCACTTTATGAGGCCAATATTACTCGGGTACCAAAACTAGACAAACATAAAAATGATATAAAAATGATATAGATCAATATGCATCACAAACTTAGATGCAAAATTTTCAATAAAATAGTAGCAAAGAGAATCCAGCAATACATAAAAAGAATAATATACTACAAATAAGTAGAATTTATTCCAAATTGTAAGACTGGTCCAACAACTGAAAATCATTTAATGTAATCCACCATATTAACAGACTACAGCAGCAAAATCATATCAATACACACAAAAAAAAAACTGACAAAATCCAACACCCATTCAGAATAAAAACTCTCAGCAAACTATGAATAAAGAACTTCCCGAACTTAATAAAAGACATTTACAAAAATTCTACTGCTATTTCATACTTGATGAAAAACTGAATGCTTTCTCTGAAAGATCAGATCAAAATGAAAATGTAATACTTTTAGAAAAAAAATACATAGGAAATAATTTGGGGATCTAGGGCTAAGCAAACACTTCTTCAATTTGACAAGAAAAGGGAGAACTTTAAAAGGAGAAAGAGATAAATTGGACCTCATCAAAATAGAAATCTGCAAAGGACCCCGTTTTGAGCATGAAAGCAAAGACATGGACTAGAAGAAAATATCTGAAAACCAGAGCATATCTGACAAAGAACTGGAACCCACAACATATAAAAACCTCTCAAAACTCAGTAAAAAAAATCCTATTAGAAACTGACAAAAGACACAAACAGATATTTTGCTGAAGAGGATATGCAATGACAAATAAGCACAAGAAACAACGTTCAGCCGGAGAAATAAGCACATAAAGAGATCTTCAATACCACTAGTCATTAGAGAAATGCAAACTACAACCACAGGGAAATAGCACCCCGTCCCTACCAAAATGGCTAAAATAAAGTGGTAACAACACCAAAGCTGGTGAGGACACGGAAAACGGCCTCACTCACGCACTACTGGCGGGGACGCAGAAGGACACGGCCGCCACTCTGGAAAGCACGTAGACAGTTTCTGATAGAGCTGAGCATGCAGCCAGCCTAACCCAAGCGCCACACTCTCATGTTTATCCCAGAGAAACAGGACCTTAAGTTCACACAAAGACCTGTACAAGAACTGTCGTACCAGTTGTATTTGTAATAGCCAAAAACTAGGAACGACGCTGATGTCCCTTAACAGATGGGCGGTTAAATAAACTGTGGTGCATCCACGCTACGGAATATCACTCAGTAATAAAAAAGAAGAAACTGTTGATAAATGCAATGATTTAGATAGATTTTGAGGAAATTATAAGAAGTAAATAAAAGCCAAACCACAAAGATCCTACACTGTTATGATTCCATTTACATGAACAGCCTTGATAAAACAGAGAAATGGAGAAGTCATTAACTCATTCTGGAGCTGGGAAGTGGAGTGGATGTGGGAGGCGGCAGTGAAGGGCAACCGGAAAAACTCTTATCGGGACGGAACTGTTCTGTATGTGGATGACAGCACCACCAACACCCTGCTTGTGATATTGTACTACAGTTACCCAAGATGCTACCACTATAGGACAATCGGTAAAAGGTGTAGGGTTTGTCTGTATTATTTCTAACAACTGCACATGGACCTACAATTATCTCAAAATTTGAAAAATGCATAAATAAAAAGCAGCATGTGTTACATATGTATTATATTTTTACTTGTCCAAAATATTGTTCAGTGTGTTCCTACTAAGAAACAGTGCATGCATTCCAAATCGTTTACTTCCATTTCACAGGAAGCAAGTTCTAAAAACCGAAAGGATCGAAAACTAAATGGACTTCCCTAGTAAGCATGTCCTCTATTAAACTGTTAAAACAGATTATGTCTAAGGGGCTACTTCACTGTCTACAAGACACAATTAGAGGAGCTACAAGGCAATACTCAAACCCAGTTGTATCACATTCTGACTTTTGGGTAAGACGTAAAAGATAAACTTGTTTATGATTCTATGTGGAATTGGTCAATGAATATTTCACACAATAAAAGAAGATTGGCCTCTCAATGTCATTTTCTAGAATACAATGATTTTTAGCTCACTTTTGAATGTTCATAGTTAGTTATATTTGACTACAACATTGAACAACTGTTTAATTCTATTATGTACATTGATATTAAATCGAATAAAACAAATATGTAAGCATGGGATATTAGTTTTCTAAATTTTTTAAATGCATCACTTACCTGCACACCGAACACTGCCGCTGAGGCTGAAGAGCCGTGAACATGACAATCATAGAATAGTTTCGAGGTGGCGCCTTTATAAATTTTCGGAACTTATCACCATTCATTCGGAAGATGGAGCGCCTGGAACTCCATTCCATCAGTTGTTCTACCTTTTCAGCTAAAAGATTCTGCGATTAAACACAGGAATTTAAATTTACACAGGGTTCAAGTCCTTCAGTTTGTATTTTGCATAAACAGAATCACATGAGATTATATCTTAGCTAACATTAACTTCAGTTAAAAGTTCTTGGTTTGGTGAATATGTTTATTGTTAATGGACCTTATATGCATAAAATAGTTCATTTTACTTTCCTTAATGATATCAGAGGTTTATAAAACAGATTATCCAAGGTAAAATAGACTTCCGCCTCCAGAAAGATGAAATAGGCGTGCTCTTCCCTAATTCTCCCACTAAAGACAGCTGAAAACGTTGGTCATTGTATAAAAAACAAGGATAAGAAGGCTTGAAAAGGTGGAAACAAGGAAGAGGGCTGGCTACAGACCTCAGAACCGGAACACACACCATGGCAGTGAGTGTGCTGGGTGGTCTTTTTGGGCGGGGGGCTCATCTATTTATTCTAGACTGGTTGCTAGAGTAGTTGGCAATCCAAGAATTCCAATGGATACAGACCAAAAAATAAAAATAAAAATAAAAAGCACCAAGAAAAGCCTGGTTTCTCTTTACAAAAGGATAAAAAAGGTGGGGGGCGAATAAAAACAGTAACTGCTCTGCTCTAGCCAGACACCAGGCCCCGCCACCACCCTCGCTACCAAAGGCTGAACTTGATCTTAAAGTGCCCTCTAAGTTTTAACATGGGAGGAATCTCATAAATACAAAGTGAGGGGAAGAAGCTTATGCACAGTCTGCTGAACGTTTCTATTTACATTAAGGTCAAAAGAGGAAAAATTAATCTACTGTGCTTGAAATCAGGATGTACAGAAACCCACACAAAATGGAATACTTTTCAGTCTTCAAGGAGAAAGAAATCCTGACAGTTGTGACAATATGAACGAACCTGAAAAATATTACAAGGGAAATAAGCAAGGCACAGAATCACAAATACCGCGTGATCTCATTTATGTGCAGAATCAAAAAAAAAGAAGAAGAAAAAAACAGTTAAATTCATGGTAACAGAGTAGAATAATGTTTACCAAAAAGCTGCAGGCGGTTGGAGGGGGAAAAGAGGAGATATTGATCACAGGACACAAACTTCCAGTTATCAGGGGAATCAGTTCTGGAAACCCAATGTACAGCATGGGGGCAATAACAATAATCATGCATTGTATACTTAAAATTTGCTAATGGAATAGTACTCTTTAGTATTCACACATCTAAAAAAAGGTCACTGTGGGAGGTGACAGACATGTTAAGTAGTTGCATTGTGGTAATCATTTCACAATGAAAACTGAAAACATCACATTGTATTCCTTTAATAAACATTTTTATTTGTCAAAAATAAGTTAAATGTACTCAATAAACAAAAAACTAAGTTAAAACGTTAAGGGCTAAGGACTTTTGTTTAGAGAGAGCTCTCGAGCCGCACAGTTGAGACTGGACTGGAGGAGCGAGCAGACAGAGTTGGTTGGGAGGCGGCAGACGTCAGAGAAGAGACGAGACCCGAGAGCTGTGTAACTTCCTAATCTACAGGACTCGGCGATCGCACAGGAGTGGGGTGGAGGAAGGAGTCAAAAATGACATTGAAAGTCTTTGCTTTGAGCGTGCGAGTGGATAATTTCCTCACCCACTAAGACAGGGAAACACAAGCAGAACAACAAGTGCGTAAGACGTTGAGCTCAGTTTTGGACACTCTGATTTGATGTGCCTCCCTGCTATTTAATTTAAGGACAGGCACTTGTGGTCTGTTTGTTCATTCCTATGCACCAGATGCCCAAAGTAGGCACTGGCACACAGCAGACTGTCAATAAATATTTGCAGAATTGGCACATCATAGCATGCTCATTTTTTGAAAAGTAGTGTTCAAAAAGTACAATGACTTGTTTTAAATTTCCAATTACAGGTGACATTCAATGTTGTATTAGTTTTAGGTGTGCAGCATAGTGGTTAGACATATAACTTATGAAGTGATTCCCCAGTAAGTCCAGTAGCCACCTGGCATCATACATAGTTATTAGAATATCACTGACTATATTCCCTATGCTGTACTTGACATTTCCTTCCGTGAGTATTCTGTAACTGCCAATTTGTGCTTTGTAATCCCTTCACCTTTTTTCCCCAGCCACCAACCCCACTCCTATCTGGCAAACATCATTCATTCTGTGTCTATGAGTCTGCTTTATTTGTTTTTGCTTTTTAGATTCCACATGTAAGTGAAATCATATGGTATTTCTCTTTCTCTGTCTCATTTTACTTAGCATAATCCCCTCTAGGTACACCCATGTTGTTGCAAATGGTAAGATTTCATTTTTTATGGCCAAGTAATGTTCCACTGTATATATGTACCACATCTTCTCTATCCAGTCCTCTATTGATGGGCACTTACGTTGCTCCCATATCTTGGCTATTGTAAATAATGTTGCAATGAACATAGGGATGCATATATTTTTTTGAACTAATGTTTTGAATTTATGCAGAGAGATATCCAGAAGTGGAATTGCTGGGTCCTTTAGTAGTTCTATTTTTAAACTGAGAAAACTCCATACTGTTTTCCACGGTGGCGGCACCAATCTGCAATCTGATCAAGAAAGCACGAGGGTTCCCTTTCCTCCACACCCTTACTAACCCTTGTTGTTTGTTGATTTATTGATGACAGCCACACTGTCAGCCATGAGGTGATATCTCATTGTGGTTTTAATTTGCATTTCTCTGGTCATTAGTATCACTGAGCATCTTTTCATATGTCTACTGGCCATCTGTATGTTCTGTTGGATAAATGTCTACTCAGGGCCTCTGCCCATTTTTTAATTGGGTTGTTTTTTATTTTTTTTTACTTTTTGGTGTTAATTGGTATGAGTCCTTTATATAGTTTGGATATTAACCCCTTATCAGATGTACCATTAAGTAGGTTGTCTTTTTGTTTTGTTTGTTGGCTTCCTTTGCTAAGCAAAAATGCTTTAGTTTAATGTAGCCCCATTTGTTTATTTTTCCCTTGCCCGAGGAGCTGTATCATTCATTCATATATATATATATATATATATATATATATATATATATATATATATATATATATATATGGAGAGAGAGAGAGAGAGAGAGAGAGATCATACATAGCACAATATATATATGAGCAACATTACCAAAAGCAACGTCAAAGAGTTTATTGCCTATGTTTTCTTTTAGGAGTTTTATGGTTTTGGGTCTTACATTTAAGTCTTTTACCCACTTTGAGTTTACTCTTGTATATGGTGTAAGAAAGCGGTCTAGTCTCACTGTTTTGTATGTTACCTGTCCGGTTTTCACCCCATTTACTGCAGACACTGTTCTTACCCCATTGCATGTCCTTGCCTCCTCTGTCATAGATTATAGGTGCCCATATAGGTGTGGGTTTATTTCTGGGCTCTCTATGCTGTTCCATTGCTCTACTCAGCACAGTAGTGACTGTGTGTGACATCCACAGCTAACATCATACCCCACAGTGAAAAGCTAAACACATACTCCTTAAGATCAGGAATAAAGCAAGGATGTCCACTTTTACCACTTTTATCCAACATAGTCCTAGACGCGGAATTCAGATAAGAAGAAATAAAAGGCATCCAAACTAGAAAGGAAGAAGTAAAAGTGTCATTATTTGTAGATGCCATGACATTGCATATAGCGAGCCCTAATGATTACAGAAAAAACTACTAGAGCTAATAAATTAATTCAGCAAAGTAACAGGACACAAAATATTCAGAAATCGGTTGAATTTTTATACACCAATAATGAACTATCAGGAATAAAGAAAACAAGCCCGTTTGCAATTGTATAAAAAATGAAATACCTGGGAATAAATTTAAATGAGGTAAAAGACCTGTACAGTGCTGAGACAATTATAAGATACCTCATATATCTCATACCTGGAACGGAGTACCTAAGAATCAGTGTCTTTCGTAATGCATTTCTTCCACGGATCTAACAGGAAGACGAATCTGAGAAGCCACTGCTTTACTCAATCTCAGAAACCTGGCACTTTTTCACACCGCCTGGCCTCGCATGGAGGAAACACGTATCTCATCCTTCTTCCACTGTCACTTCTGAGTGTCTCCTGTTCCACTGAAGCCAGTTCATGCAAGGATTCTCTCATAAAGCCACCAAGGGACTAGCAGTGCCTCGTTTGGAGAAACTCTACTAGACCACATACCGCACTCATCATATCACATGGCTGCCTCTCCTAATACATTCCCAGTTCTTCAGGGGCAAAAATCATGCCTTCTGACCTTTGTAGCCCCAGATCCCTGAAAAGTCCAAAGGACATAATAAATACTGAAGCTGCATGTAACTGAGGTAGGAATCCTTCCCTTAAATTAGTAATTTTTAACTAATAATTTAGGAGATATTTCTAAATTCTCTCTACAAGAGCAATATAAAGAGAGGAGAGAATAAAAAATATCTCTAATTGAGCTCTAGTGGTTTTTTTTTAAAGATTTTGTTTATTTATTTTTAGAGAAAGGGAAAGGAGAAAGAGAGGGAGAGAAACATCAATGTGTGGTTGCCTCTAGCGTGTCCCCTGCTGGGAACCTGGCCTACAACCCAGACATATGTCCCGACTGGGAGTCAAACCGACGACCCTTTGATTCTTAGGCCTAATACCCTGGGGAACTATTTAAACAAAAGTAGACTCTGCTACACTGTAAGACAGTTTATTTGAAAAGTTCCTTGAATTTAATTCCCTGGCTAGGCCTAGAAAGTAGTTCTTTGTAAGTATGCATCATTTATGGTAAAAACTAGGCTGGATAAACAAATTAACTCATAGTTTCCAGTTACTTAAAGGCTTTAAGATAATACAGAAAAATGTATTTTAACAGTGCCAACACACTTGAAGAACATAACAGCAAAAACACTGTGTTAAAAAGGAATTTAAAATACATAATTAAAGAGAGTCGAGTGCCAGGTTCTCTATTTAGGAAGTAGTACAGAAGTAATCATCGATCGATTAGCTTTGTACAGGAAAAAAAAAGGTCTAGGCAAGGAGGTGTGCAGGATACCATGGCTGACTCACATTTTCAGAAGCAACTATTATACAGAAGGAAAATGTTACAAGTGCTATAGTAGAAATATTCAGTAAGGAATAAAAATCTGATTAGTGTGAATTCAGTGATCTAAGAAACAATCCCAAGTTGAGCCATAGTCTCCAAATAGGGTTTATTCCACTGTTACCATTGCATTTGTCTATGATAGTACCACTGCCTGGTTGTAGGACAAGGTTGGGTGCATTTGTCCCTTCAAAGTAATTGCATTTTCAGGGCCATTTGTACTCGTCTCTGTTGGGTCTTTGTCCTTCCTGCCACCATTCACTTCTTCAGAACGAGTTTCAAGACTTCACCATCTTCTCTGTCTGGCTGTCCCCCTTGGTCTCTTACAGAAAGTAACAGTCATGGATCTTAATTCCCTGTTCCCACTGGAGAGTGAAACAAGTTTAAAAAAATCATTCCTAAGGGAACTCTGTGTATTTCAGGGACCACAGAAACTTTCATAAGATGGACTATAATGTAGCCTTAAAAGACTGAGAAGGCCCCATATGTCTATTTTAAAACTGAAAAAGAATTTGGTGGCTGAAGTTCAAATGGTAATTCTTCATTTACATGTAATGTGACCTGACCAAATTATTTCTGTGAATCTCAGTTCCTTCCTCTCTAAGTCTGAAATAACATCTCACAATGATGTTGGTAAAATTAAGTGAATGAATGGGTTGAAAGCTTGTAGCACATCATCCTGCAAAGGACAGGCACTCAAATTTTGTTTCCTTCTCTTCGGGTCAATTTCTATCAGCAACAGTGACCAAGCTGCTAAAGGAACACCTACAGTGAGGATTTTTTAAAAATCTCATTAATATCTTAAATCTTAGAGATACCAAATGTTTTCTCAGTACTTATTTCATGACAAGCACTATGCTAAAGTTACAAACAAACATTGCAGATTACTCATTGCTTGACAAGCATTGTGTTAAATTCACAGAACATGAAAGAGGAAGGAGTGCGGCAGATCCAACTCACAAGACCTTATGGCAACGAAGCTCAGGCAGCAAAAATATTACTGATACTGATGTTATGGTAGTGGCTTTGCTGTTAAGTAAGTGGCTCAGAGCCAGCTCAGGTGGGATGGCATAAAAGACCTTATTTCTGTGACCACTAACTGGTTGGTAATGGCTATTTAAATTTAGCGCAGAGGAAACCTAGACTGGTACTATGTAAAGAGTATGTGAGCAGTTGGATTTTGTCTGCTACTGGCCCAAGGCTGGGAAATAGGAACACAGGTGTCATAACTCTACCATATCTGAAAAGGAAAAAAAACTTAATACGTAAAATCTTCAAGAAGAAACCCTGTCCTTACCTGTTACATTGTAAAAAGCAAGGACTAGCAGGTCCCACCTATTCATGAAGTGAAGATAGTCATATTAACTACAGGTGCCCAGCCATCTGTCTTATATGTTTACCTTAATGTTTTTATGAAAGCTGAATTCTAAGGCGATTCACTATAATAAACAAATTGGTCCTCAACATATGATATCACTCAAATTTTCTCATTTTTTGACAAACCAATTCATGAAAAATACAAAGAAATGATACATTTCACGAAACATGTAATAAAACAGCTCATTCCAAAGTGAAGCTTACATACAAAAAAAATCTCATTAATCTAATACTTTTATACTCATATATTTGTTTCCAGCATTTCATCCCTAGGTACATTCAATGATGGCCAGATGCACCAAAACAAAGATTTTTGTGGTCTCATGTCTTAAAAAAGAGAGACATCTTTCCAGAGGAATAGCCCACTCATATGCCCATGTACCATTCTCCTACATAGTATTTGCTCAGGTACTTACTATAGAATACCCACAATATAGCTTGTTCACAGTAACTCACAGGATCCAGATTGGGAATGAGAATGGGAAGTACACGGTGAAGATATCTCTGGAAGACACACACAGAAACTTCATGACCCCATCCATCTCCCTTGTGACTTATTGGAGTCTTTACTTTCCTGGACTTTAATATCCAAGAGGCCCACTCAATGCCCACTGGCAAATCAAACAGAAGTAGCCAGATGCACGTCGTTCTGCATTTGGGAGAAAACTCATCTTCAATTCCTGAGATTAACTGATCCTAAAAATCCTTATTCATTTTCCTTAATTCAATTACAATTCTCAGATTTGAATGAAATATAAAGAGCAATTAATGCTTCCAAAAGCCAAAAATGCCACAGATCAGTCACTACATCACCCAATGAACATTAAAAAAAATGTTCAATAAAGATCACCAATAGCCTAAGAGCACCCAGAAGACCACAGTGAGCTGCACAATAAATAAGGAAATAGACTACTTTGATGAAAAGTATAAAGTGCATATAGTACACGTGCCATAAAGAGGGCAAAAATTCAAACAAGTAGTTTAATCAGTAAAGAACACAGGAAATTACGGCATCTCTGCAGGAAATGTAACACTCTATTGGAAAATCTCACCTACCGTTACTTCAAAGGTGAAAAAATAAGAGATTCAAAATACTTTACATAAATCAACTGAAACTTTTTTGATGTATTTAATATCAAGCTCTTTAAAATTAAAGAAAGAAGCAGTAGAGAACCTCAGACCAATCCACCTCAGAGTACGCGCTAAAGATAACCTGGTCTGTGTTAAGCACATCAAGGGGGACCCAGCGCTCCATGACAGGTACAGCCGAGCCTAAAAGCTGGTGTGTGGGGAGTCTCACATACACTTTAAGCCCAACATGTCAAAGAGAGTAGTACCTAATTCAACTCACATCTAAATGAAAAATGTAGAAATAAAGTTATTTGAGAAAACTTATTCAAATGTTCAATTTTTTTTAGAAAGGAGAAACCGTCAATCGGCGCTACAGTATTCAGTTAAGTGGACCATTTCAAGAGACACAGTAGAAGCATCTCCAGTAACACTCGTGTACTTAGTGGCTTTATCAACCTGAACCAGCCTGAGAAAATTTCCCTGAAGAAAGGTCCACATGCTGGTCATTTAGTAACCCTCACAGTGCCCTGAACATGGCCAGCTCCAGACAGGCCCTTTATTTTAAAGTGTCAGACTTCAGTTGGTCATAGACTATTTGTTCCCTGGTTCAAAAGTGGAAAGAATATTATAAAGAAAGCAACTGTTTCCTAAACTTGTAGTATATAGAACTGGCATTTTAATATATGTACAGGATATATCATTGAACTTAAGAATTACTATGACAAAATTTAAAACTAACAATTGAAGAATTCAATACTAATTTAACTATGATTTAATCTATAAGAAAGCAGTGCATTTTCATGGACACATCCATATAAATTCGGCATTGAAAAATATCAGAATTCTTGCTCCATAAGAAGCTTAACTCTCCCATGGCAATAATAAATTTTAAGAATCATACTGTTAAATGCTGGTATACCTTAATTTTATTTGAGAAAACTTTGTACAGTGTTCTGAAAATTTTGTACTTGACACTAGTAGTAATAACAAAACTAGATTAATGAATGTATAAAATTATATAAATTCAGGTATATCCGGATATAAATCTCATCCCCAAAATGTAAGGC
>VMDR010006750.1:0-43847 GCA_007922815.1 Macrotus californicus
TGATCAAACTTCAGAACAAGGGAAGTTATCAGGGATAAAGAAGAGTATTACATAATGATAAAGGGGTCAGTTCTTTTAGAAGACACATTAGTCCTTAATGTTGTGCCTAACAACAGAGCCTCAAAATACATGAGGCAAAACTGATAGAACTACAAGAAGAAATAGATGAATCCATTATTATAATCAGACACCATAATACCCTTTCACCAGAAATGTACATGTCCAGCAGAGAGAAAATTAGTGTGAACACAGTTGAATTCAACAGCAAACTCAATCAACTGGATATAACTGACATCTTCATTCATACAGATTTCTTCATTCAATGACAGTGGAATATACATTCTTCTCAAGCTCACATGGGATATTCACCAAGATAGACCATATTTTGGATCATAAAATATACCCTGACATACAGAAATCATACAATGCTGATTCTTAGACCACAATGGAATTAAACTAGAAATAAATAGCAGGAAGCTGGAAAATTCCACAATACTTGAAGATTAACCCTTTCGGTACGGGTGCCGGATATATCCAGCACCCATCTGCTGACCTGTGTGGACAAGTGCTGGATATATCCGGCATCCATCTGCTGACCTGTGTGGACAAGCACCGGATATATCCGGCATCCATCTGTATATAATTTTTATAAATTTTACTTATATAATTGATAGAATTTTATATAACTATCTCTTAATTTTAAAGTTACAAACAACACTTGGAAAAAAGCATTGTTTTATTAAGCATAGATCTTATATAAGGTTAGGAAATTCTTCACACAAAGGAGGACTGACCATGTGCTATGTGCGTGTTTTCGGCGCAGCACCTTGTACAGCGGGAGTGTCGCGGCAGAAAGAGCGCTCGTACCGAAAGGGTTAAACAACACACTTGTAAATAACACATAGGTCAAAGAAGAAATCTCTTAAAAATTTTAAAAATATTATGAACTAGATGAAGATAAAACTTATTAAAATGTGTGGGATGTAGCAAAAGCAATGCCTAGAGGGCATTTTTAGCATCGAATGTATATATTAGAAGAGAAGAAAAGATCTAAAATCAATAATCTAAGCTCCCACCTTAGGAAATTAGAAAAATAAGTAACTAGAAGGAAAATAATATTAAAAATTAAAGCAGAAATCAATTAAATTCAAAACAGGAAATCAAAAGAACATAAACAAAACCAAGAATGTTTCTTTAAAAAAATCAATAAAATCAATAAGCCTTTATTCAGACGAAGAAACAGAGAGAGAAGACAAAAATTACTAACATCAGAATGAAAGAAAGGATATCACTGTATTTCCTTTGGAATTAAGATAATAAAATAATTTTATGGACTACTCTATGCCCATAAATGTGATGAACTGGATGAAACAAACCAATTCCTTAAAAGACACAATCTGCCAAAACTCACATAAGAAATAGACAAAGTGATAGGCCCATAATTGAATCAATAATTAACAACCCTCCCAAAAAGAAAGTACCAGGCCCAGATGGGTTCACTGGTGAATTTTACCAAACATGGAAAATATTATACCACCTCTCCAAATCTCTTCTAGAAAATAGATGAAAAGGGAATTCTTCCTTATTCATTTTATGAGGCCATTATCTAATATCAAAAAAAGACCAAACAGCATTACAAGAAAATTCATGAGCATAAATGCAAAAATATTCAATAAAATATTAGCAAATTCAATCCAACAATTTATAAAAAGATCATATACCATAACAAACTGGGATTTATCCCAGGCAATGCAAAGCTTGTTTAACATTCAAAAACCAACTAATGTAATTGGTCACATTAAGAAGCTAACGAAGAAAAACCACACTATCACATCAATAGATGTAGGATGAGCATTTGACAAAATACAACACCCATGCATGATATAAACTCTCAGCAAACTAGGAATAGAAGGTAACTTCCTCAGCTTGGTAAAGAACATCTCCCCAAATCCTACAGCTACTATATACTAAATGGTGAGACAAATCTTTTTCACTAAGTTCAGGAACAAAGCAAAGATGTCCCCTCTCAGCACGACTTTTCAATATCATACTGGAAGTCCTAGGTAATGCAATAAAACAAGAAAAGGAAATTAAAGGTATACACAATGGGAAGGAAGAGATAAACCATTTTGTTCACAGATGGCATAACTATCTATGTGGAAAATCCAACACTGGCAAGCACACACCAAAAGCTTATTATAATAAGCAGTTATAACAAGGCTGCAGGGTATAAAATTAATGGACAAAAGTCAGTTGCTTTCCTATATACCAGTAAAGATCAAGTGGAACTTGAAGTTAAAATTCCACATTTACATTAGCACCCCCAAAATGAAATATTTAGGTATAAATCTAACAAAATATGTACAAGATCTATATGAGAAAAACTACAAAATTCTGATGATAGCAATCAAAGAACTAAATAAATGGGGAGATGTTCCATGCCTGTGGGCAGGGAGACTCAATATTATCAAATGTCAGTTCTTTCCAGTTTGGTCTATAGATTCAATTCAATCCCAATCAAAATCACAGAAAATTATTTTGTGGGTGTTGACAAACCGATTCTGTGGTTTATATGGAGAAGCAGAAGACCCGGAATACCAAATCACTGCTGAAGGAGAGCTGAGCTGGAGGATTAACACTCTGCTACTCCAAGACTTAATAGAAAACTACTGTGATCAAGACAACATGGTATTAGTGAATGAACAGACAAACAGATCAATGGAACCAGATAGAGAGCCCAAAAATAGACACACATAAATATAGTGAACTGATCTTTGACTAAGAAGCAAAGGCAATACAATGGAGCAAAGATATCCTTTCCAACAAAAAGTCTGGAATGGCTGGACATCCACATGCAAAAAAAAAAAAGAATCTAAACACAGACCTTATATTTTTCACAAAAATTAACTCAAAATGGATATTAGATCTAAACATAAAATGCAAAACTATAAACTCCCTAGAAGAAAACCTAGATGACCGTGGGTGTGGCAATATTTTTATATATAACATGAAAGGCATGATCTCTGAAAGAAATAAATGATAAGTTGGGCTTTATCAAAATTAAAAACTATTGCTAAATGGGAAACAATGTCAAGAAAATGAGAGGACAAGCCACAGACTAGGAGGAAATATTTGCAAAAGACACATCTGATAAAGGACTGCTATCCAAAATACACAAACAACTTCTAAAATTCGGTGATAAGAAACTGGATACTTAATTTAAAAATGGGTAAAAGACCTGAACAGACACCTCACCAAAGAAGGTATACAGATCGCAAGTAAGCACATGAAAAGATACTCAACATCTTATGTCATTGGGGAATTGCAAATTAAAACAAGATACCACTATAGTCTACTAGAATGGCCAAAATTCAAAATACTTGACAGCAAAATGCTGGTGAGGATGTGAAACAATAGGAACTCATATTCATGCTGGTGGGAATGCAAAATGATAGTCACTATGGAAGGCAGTTTGACAGTTTCTTACAAAACTAAACATACCTTTACCATACAATCCAGCAATGTTCTCCTTGGTATTTACCCAAAGGGGAGTTGAAAACTTATGTCCACACAAAAACCCACACATGATGCTTGTGGCAGCCTTATTCACAACAGCGAAACTTGGAAGTGACCAAGGCATCCTTCAGTATGCCAACAGATAAATAGACTGTGTTACATCCAGATAATGGGGTGTTATTTAGCACCTAAAAAAAATGAACTAGTAAGCCATGAAAAGACATAAAGGAAAATTAAGTAAAAGAAGCCAATCTGAAAAAGACTACAAGTATGCAGCCTTTTGGGTTCCAACTATATAAAATTCTGAAAAAGGCAAAACTATGGAAATAGTAAAAAGATTAGTGGTTGCCAGGGGTTAAGAAGGAAGGTGGGATGGCTAGAATACAGGAGATTTCTAGGGCAGTGAAACTACACAGTATGGTACTACAATGGTAAGTACAAGTCATCATACACTTCCCAAAACCCACAGAGAATGTACAGTACCAAGAGCAAACTCTAATTAAAGTATGGACTTCGGGTGTAATGCTGTGTCACTGTAGGTTCATTGAATGTAACATGGACCACCACTCAGGTGCAAGATATTGATAGGGGCGAGATTGTGGGAGTGTGGAGATGGTAGGTATATGGGAACTCTATGCCCTTTCTGATAAATTTTGCTGTAAACCTAAAAGCACTTTAAAAATAAAGTTTACTAATTAAAAAAAATTAAAAGGCAACATACCAGTTATTTTAAATTTCACCATAGAATGTTAACCTATATAAGAAGTCAAAAGCGAACATGCACAATATAGAAAGAACATACACAAATCAATAAGAAAAGCAACAAGCAAATAAAAAATGGTGATACAAACTGCAGTACTGCATATTAATATGATGAATGTCAAAATTTTGATGTTGAGTTTAAAAAGTTTTGTGATATCACAAAAGAATATATACAGTGCATCTCTATTGTATAAACATTTTTTAAAGGCAAAACCAAGTATATGTTTGAGGATTCATACACTCATGGCAATACTATAAAAAACAGCAAGAAAATGATGTCACACAAAATCGAGTAAAGTGGTTTTTTTACCTCTGAAGGGTGAGGGATGGAGGTAGATACATTTGAAGAGAGGCACACAGGAACTCCAGAGGAACAAGTAATTTCTGTCGCTTATGCTTACTGGTGGGTTCATAGTTGTTCCCTTTAGTAATACTCTCTGAAGTCTGCATATGCATTATATACTCTTCTATCTGCATGCTGTATGTTATACTAAAGAAAAAATTAATGTATGATGCATAGATAATTCACAGAAGAAATAGAAATACCATTTAATGTATAAAAAGGTAGTCTACATTATTAATGATAGAAATTCAAATTGAAATACATTATCTTTTCTAAAAGTGTAGATTGGCAAAAGTTTAAGACATCTATGAAGTTCAGTGCTGTGAAGATAAGGGAGAAATGAGTACTCAGCTATGCAGATGATAGAGTAAGTTGTCACTGCCGTCGGGAAGGCAGCGCATGATGCGGCTGTGTACTGCAGTAGCTAACACTGGCTGCGGGGAGCTGCGGTCTAGTTCATGTTTGCTTAAATACTATGAGCATGTATTCCATTTATAATAAAAAGCTGATGAAGGTATTTTTAAAAAGTGAATAAGAAAATTCAAATATATTGTGTATAAGAAATCAAGCTATTGTATTAATGTTCATCATAACTGTTTAATTTCATAAACTTATCTTTATTTTTATACTAAGGTTATTTTCAATAAATTAAAGAATATAATTTATAGGGTCTCAAAAGTTAGATATGAAAATCTTTATCATCAAACAAAATTCTGTCAGTCTTGCCATGTGTGAAATAATTTTATATATATTAAAACAGGCCTACCAGAGAAAAGGAGGATGCATCAATCAACACCTCTCAGGTAACCTAGATTGAGCAATTTGTATTTTTTTTAAATCATTTTCACCTTCACCATCATTGTATGGTGTATAATGTGTCCTGCTCTTCTCTTCTTCTACAGATGGATACTTGATAAATGCTCTACTATGTATAAATGGGACCACCTGTCTCTTGCTCATCTTATCTTCTTGTTGATTCTTTCATTCATTTATTCACTCATGTATTTATTTGTTTTTTATAAAACAGGTAATTCTTGAGTGACTGTCTTGTGCCAGCCACAAGACACAAAAAATACTAGGCAAGGGGAGTCAGCAGTAAATAAAACAAATCCTATGTCTTCATGAAAATTAGAATCTCTTGGGAAAGACAGACACTAAACAATTGTAAGTGTAAAGAATGTCACAAAAGGGTGTTATAGGAGACTGCAGCAAGGAACTTGACCAAGATGAGGGTCAGGAAAGACCTGGGGGAAATAATGTGAAAACTGAAATTGATGTATGAGGACGCAGTAGTGAGTCAAAAAGTTGGGAAAAGCACATTCCAGCTAAAGGAATTGCATATTCAAAGCTCTTTAGGTACAAAGAAGCACATTTGAAGAAATTAAATACATACTTACGTACATACATACACACATATAACTTTTATCAGGAGAAAGAACAGCAATGGAAAGGGTGCTGTGTAACAAGGTTAGAGAAATAGGCAGAGGCAATACTGAGGAGAGTCTTGTAATAATTCTTTGATGCAATAAACATTTGTTGAGTGTCTACTCTATGCCAGGCACTGTGCAAATCATTGGTGATAATCATTGAACAAATGAAATCCCCTATAATCATGCAGTTACTTACATTCATTCTTCTAAGCCATGTTTACCTTTTTGGACTTTAACCTAAGAACAAAGGAAAACTATGGAAAGGTTTTAAGAAGCAGAGATATATGTTCTGATTTCTATTTTTATAAGATTATTTTGGCCAGATTATGGAGAAAGGACATTTTAGAAATCTTCTCCTCATCCAGAGCCACATGTGCCTTTAAAGAAGCCCTGAATGGTGAGAATTCTTTCCAGTGCAATAAGGACTAATTCTTCTTCCTTTTGAGAACCGTCACACTGCTGAGTATGACAGAATGCTTTCTCATTTCAAACAGAGAAGATAAAACAGCTAAGACATGGTCTTACACAGTTTTGTGACAATATGTCAAATCAGCTTTTGGGAGACCTCTAACTAAATAGTTTAGATAGTGGTTTTGAGTCATAGAACCCCTTGCAAGAATCTGATGAAAGCTGTGAATCATCTCTATAGAAAAAATTTTTCACACTCTTAGAGGGAGTTCACAAACTCTAAAGCTCATCCATAGACCCTAGGATAATAATTCCTATATTAAGAATTCGGGTGTGGCTAAATAACATGTTACTAAACAATGAATGGGTCAACAATGAGGTCAAAGAAGAAATCGAAAGGTACCTTGAGACAAATGAAAATGAACGCACAATAAACCAAAATGTACGGGACACAGCAAATACAATGCTAACAGAGAAATTCATAGCAATATAGGCCTACCTCAAGAAGCAAGGAAAAGCTCAAATACACAATCTAACTTTATATCTAAAGGAACTAGAAAAAGAACCACAAAGCCCAAAGTGAGTAGAAGGAAGGAAATAATAAAGGTTAGAGTGAAAAAAAATGACACAGAGACTAAAAAACAATAAAAAGATCAGTGAAATGAAGAGCTGGTTTTTTGAAAAGATGAACAAGATTGACAAACCTTTAACCAGACTCATAAAGAGAAAAAGAGAGAGGACCCAAATTTAAAAAAACCAGAAATGAAAGAGGAGAAATAACTGACACCACAGAAATACAAGGATTATAAGAAAATATTACAAACAACTATATGCCAACAAATTGGACAATGTGGTCAAAATGAATAAATTCCTAGAAACATACACTCTTCCAAAACTGGGTCAAGAAGAATCAGAAAATCTGAACAGACCAATTACGATGAAATTGAAGCAGTAATCAAAAAACTCCTAGCAAACAAAAGTCCTGGACCAGGTTGCCTCCAAACATTTTACCAAACATTCAAAGAAGAACTAATACCTCTCCTTCTCAAATTATTCCCCAAAAAATTCAAGAGGAGGGAAGACTCCCAAGCTCTTTTGGTGAAGCTGGCATTATCCTAATTCCAAAATCAGATAAAGACACTACAAAGAAAGAAAATTATAGGCCAGTAGCCCTGATGAACATAAATGCAAAAATCTTCAACAAAATATTAGCAAACTGTATCTAGCAATGCATTAAAAAGATCATACACCATGATCAAGTGGGATTGATGCCTGGGATGCAAGGTTGTACGATATCTGCAAGTCAATTAACATGATACACCACGTAAACCAAATGAAGGATAAAAGTCACATGTTCAGGTCAATAGATGCAGAAAAAGCATTTGATAAAATTTAGCACCTGGTTATGATTTTTTAAAAAGTCAGCAAAGTGGGAATACAGGGAGCACTCTTCAACATAATAAAGGCATTTCTCTTAAGATCAGGAAAAAGACAAGGGATGTCCATTATCACCACTCTTACTCAACATAGGAATGCAAGTCCTAGCCACAGCACACAGAGGAAGAGATAAAAGGCATCAGAATTGGAAAGGAAGAAGTAAAACTGTCACCACTTGCCAAGGACATGATATTGTATTATATAGAGAGAACCCTAAAGACTCCACCAAAAAACTACTAGAATTGATAAAATTATTCAGTAAAGTAGCAGGATACAAAGTTAATATTCAGAAATGGGTGCACTTTTATATATAACAGGGGGAAAGGTTTATAGTTTGTATGAAAAATAATACAATTAATAAATAATAATACAAGAAAAAACTCTGTGTTTCAAGTGCTCGTAACAGTAAACCTTCTTTAGCACCACCCTGTACCAATAATGAACTAGCAGAAAAGGAAACTAAGAAAACAAACCCATTTAAATTGTACCAAAAAATTAAGTAAAATACCTTGGAATAAATTTAACCAAGAGGTAAAAGACCTGTACTCAGAAAATTATAAGACACTGAAGAAAAAAATCATAGAAGATACGAGTAAATGGAAGCATATTCTGTGTTCATGGATAGGAAGAATTAACATCATTAAAATGTCCATACTGCTTTTTCATCAAGGACCTGCCAAGATGGGCAGCTTCCGCACCAAGACGGCAGCTGGGGTCGTCATCAGGAACTACTACACGCATCTGAGCAATGACTCTCACACCAGCAAGTGAGCATGTGTACAAGGACATTGCCATTATCCCCAGCAAGAAACTCTAAAACAAGATAGCAGGCCATGTTACACATCTGATGAAGTGGATTCAGAGGGGCCCCTGGAGAGTTATCTCCATCAAACTGCAGGAATAGGAGAGAGAAAGGAGAGAGAATTATGTTCCTGAGGTCTCAGCCCTGGATCAGGAGATCGTTGAAGTTGATCCTGATGCCAAGGAAGTGCTGAAGTTCTTGGACTTTGGCAGTCTGTCCAACCTGCAAGTCACTCAGCCTACGGTTGGGGTGGATTTCAAAACACCATGTGGAGCCATTTGAATCTTTCTGCTGTGCTGTAATATCAATAAACAACCGATAACCAAAAAAAAAGTCCATACTACCCAAAGCACTCTATAGAGTCAACATAATCCCTGTCAGAATACCACTGGCATATTTTGCAGAACTAGATCAAATAATACAAGTATTAATATGGAACCACAAAAAAAACACCCCAAATAGCCTCAGCAATATTGAGAAAGAAGAACAAAATCAGGAGTATCCCAGTATCTGATATCAAACTATACTACAAGGCCATACTAACCAAAACAGCATGATACTGGCATAAAAACCCACACATAAATCAGTGGAATGGAATAGAGAGCCCAGAAATAAATCCACCCTATGTGGTTGATTAATATTTGACAAAGGAGGCAAGAATATAAAGTGGGGTAAAGACATACCAGTCAATACATGGTGCTGGGGAAATAGGACAGATACTGGCAAAAAACAAAAACAAAAATAAAACTAGACGACCATATACAGGAATAAACTCAAAATGGATTAAAGACTCAAAACTATAAAAATTCTAGAAGAAAACATAGGCAGTAAAATGCTTGCCATTTCTCTTAGCAGTATTTTTTTCTGATATATTTCCTTGGGCAAGGGAAACAAAAAATAAACAAATGGGATTACATCAAACTAAAAAGTTTTTACACAACAAAGAAAACCATAAAAAAATGAAGAGACAGCCTACAAAATGGGAGAACATATTTGCCAATGATACATCTGATAAAGGGTTAATATCAAAAGTTTATAAAGAATTCATACTACTCAACACCCCTAAAAACAATCCAATTAAAAAATGGGCAGAGGATCTGAATAGACACTTCTCCAAAAAGGACATACAGATGGCCAATAGACATGAAAAGGTGCTCTACATCACTAATTGTCAGAGAGATGTAACTTAAAACAACGAGGTATCACCTCACACCTGTCAGAATGGCCATCATCAATAAATCCACAAACAAGTGCTAGTAAGGATGCTGAGAAAAGGGAACCCTTGTGCACTGTTGTTGGGAATGCAGATTGGTGTAGCCACTGTGGAAAACAATATGGAGCTTCCTCAAAAAATTAAAAGTGGACTGCCTATGACCCAGGAATTCTACTTCTGGGGCTTTATACAAAGAAACCCAAAACATTAATCCAGAAGAATATACACACCCCTATGTTTACTGCAGTGTTATTTACAATAGTTAAGCTATAGAAGCAGCCCAAGTGCCTATCAAAAGACAAGTGGATAAAAAAGCTGTGGTACGTAGTTGTATACCATGGACTATTAGCCATGAAAAAGAATGAAATCATACCATTTAGGACAGCATGGCTGGAACTAGAGGGTATTATGTTCAGTGAAACTAGTCAGAGAAAGACAAATGCCGTATTATGGCACTGATATGTGGAATCTAAAGAACAAGATAAATAAACAAGCAAAAGTGAAACAGACTCACAGACAGAGAGAGCTGGTGGTTGCCACAGGAGTGGGGATTTCGGGGACTGAGTTTTTGAAAGATGGAGGGAGGATTGAGGGGATGGGTGAAAAAGGTGAAGCAATTAAGAAGTACAAATTGGTAGTTGCAGAATAGTCACGGGGATGTAAAGCCCAGCAAAGGGAATATAGTCAATAATATTATAATAATTACGTATGGTGTCAGATGGGTATTCAATTTGTTGGAGTGATCACTTAGCAAGTTATATAATGTCCAACCACTGGGTTTTATACTTGAAACTAACATAATATTGTATGCAACTGTAATGGAAAAATAAAACATTATTTAAAACTAAATGAAAAACATTAGGTTGAGTAAAAAGAGCATTACACACACACAAAAAAAGAATTCAGGTGTGATTTTTTTAAAAAGAGGCAAAGGGCTCACTTTTTAAAGACAAATATGCATTTCACACACACAATTTTTAAAACTTTTTCACTCTACTAGAGGATAGAAGACTTCTGTAAAGCCAAAAAAGTTCATAACTCTAGATCACGAGATTATGAACCCTAGTGGTTGCCATCCCAGCTGACTTCTCAAGCCAGCAACAGGAACACAGGTAGCAGGTGGGCTAATTGAAGCAGGGGGAAGTGTCCCTGTCAGCCAAAATCTTTGCTTAGGATCTCTCAAAACAGACCTAAGTTATTGATCCTAAATGTTTTGCCTCACATATTTACAAGAAAAATATCTTACATATGTAAAGACTGCATTTTTCAAAGTGCTTTCACATCATTTTGGCTTCTGTGAAAATATATCAAATGGTGTGGCAGTTCCTTAAAAAATTAAACACAGAATTGCAATATGATCCCGCAATTCCATTTATGGGTATATATCCAGAAGTGTCAGTGCCCAAACAGGTATCTGTATGCCTGTGTTCTTCATAGCAGCATTATTTACAGTAGCCAAAACGAGGAAGCACTCTGGCAATCCGAGTGTCATTGCATCCGCAATGTGTGGTACATACATACAGTGGAATATTATTCACCCTTAAAAGGAAGAAAATTCTGACACATGCTACAAATGAATGAATCTTGAAGGCATTATACTAAATGAGATAAGCCAGACACAAAAGGACAAACACTTTATGGTTCCACTTCCATGAAATATCTAGAGTAGTCAGACCCATAGAGACAGGAAACAGAATAGGGATTGCCAGGATTTGGCGGTGGGGGAAGAACGGGGAGGTACTGTTAATGAGTACAGAGGTTCTGTTTGGAAAGAGGTAAAAGCACTAGAGATGGATGGCAATGATGGTTGCACAACAACGTAAATATTTAATGCTACCGAAAGTGGTTAAAATGACAAATTTTATGTTAAGTGCATTTTACCACAATAAAAAAAATATTCATGTCAGCTAAAGTTCTTAAGGATGATTACTGACATTTATGTAGGATACAGATCTAATTTATTAAATATACTGACATCACAAACTGGTGTTAAAAGATGAACTCATTTTTTCAGCCTAATTTTTTACTAATCCCAATAAAATGTACTATTGTGGTAATCAAATTTGTTGCAATGTATAAACTTAATTTGCACCCCTTTTTGTGCCAACAGGAAAATCAAGAGGATCTGGGCCTGTGGGAGGAGAGATTCGGAAAATTTGTGGATGTCAAAGTTAATGGTAAAGTTGAAACTGGTGTGCTAAAACAGCTTTCCAAAATACTAAATATCTCTACCCAAAGACCCTGGAGCTTTGGTACCTAAACAAGTGACTTCTGTAAGATGAACGGAAATCTCAGATTTAAGTCCCCTATTCTTCAATAATGTATTGCAACAAAGAAATAATGATTATATGCCTTTTGTGGGGTGTAAAAGTAAAAGAAGTATCAGCCTCACAGAGGGGCCTAGACCAACACACTGTTTGCACTATCCAGTATTTCACATGGCTGCAAATTCCACATTCCATTTTTATGAGAATCAAGTGATGAGAAAACAAGTTCTAGAGCTCATCAGGCCCAGCATTCCAAGCCAGGGGTTCTCAACTTTTTCTGGGCCTCCCCATCATTCACATGAGTATCACATGCCCATCTGTGACGTTTCTTCTTCGGCTTAGTGACGGGTGTATGTATGTGTAGCTAGTATCTTTATGAGATACCTTTCAAACACTTGGGGCTTATGTAGTTGGAAAAAAATACGTTCTTCCTTCATCCTCCCTACTTTGTAGAGTGACAGACCCTCCCTAATTCCTTGAAAATCCCTGTTCTAGCATCTATAGCTATAGCTTAGTATAGGATCAGAACTGACAACGTGCCCAGCATTTATAAGCAAGGGGGCCCTCAGACTTCTTTCTGTAACATAATCCTTATCTTTTCTATAGTACCCTCATTCCATAAACTCCTTCAAATAAGAAGCATTTGAGGTCAAAGACTTTAACCTAAGAATGAATTTAAGGCTGTGTGATCTCTCCAATTAGTTGCATTTTTCCATATCTCTAAAATAATTGTTAAATAAAGAGCTTCATCTGATTAAAGGAAATGTATATGTTTACAATCACAGGGTATTCTGAGAAGCCAGAATATATTATAGTCCCTGGACACAGTAAAAATAAACAATCAGACAGAAGATACCCACTCTTTCATCTAACAAAGATTAAAACTGCTCAAAATCCTTTGCTTCCTAAAGCAAAGAATATATATTTTAGAAAAGTTTAGATTAAAAAATCTAAAACTTTGTAGCCATATTTTACCAATAGAAAAGAGATTTAGTATAACTGAGGACACAACCCTGGCTAATGTGGCTCAGTGGATTGAGCACTGGCCCACAAACCAAAGAGTCACTGGTTCAATTCCCAGTCAGGGTACATGCCTGGGTTGTCAGCCAGGTCCCCAGTAGAGGGCGCATGAGAGACAACCACACATTGATGTTTCTCTCCCTCGCTTCCCCACTCTCTAAAAATAAATAAATAAAATCTAAAAAAATAAATGAGGACAAAGAGAGATTCCACACATAATTAGGTAAACATAATAAGTGGCCAGAACTTTGCCTTTTGCACTTTTGTATCCCCACAATACCTGAATATAGCATCTTACAGAGATGCTGACACACGGGATTTACTGATTGATCAGGGAAAGCTCAGATCTCCAGATCTCTAGTCATCTTGCTACATTCATAACTAACTGAATTTCTTTAATTGATTGTCCCACTGAGAAGCAAAACTCAGTCAATATCTTTGTCCCTGCAGGTCCTGCCTCCATTGGTTTGGATTTCTCCCTGCATGGATTTGAACATCTCTATGGGATCCCACAACATGCAGAATCACACCAACTTAAAAATACTGGGTAAAGTGAAAACAAGAATTGTTATGGTAAAGGCAAATACATGAGATGTCTGAACCAGTGCTAGCTGGTTCATATGTGCCTGGCCTCTTCCTCCTTGATATTGCTTATTGATCTTTAAGAGTCTTCCTTGAGTGATCACTCAAAGCAGTGGTTTTCACTTTTTATTTTATTTTTGGCAAAAGTTAAGAGAATTATAAAAACTGTAATGCTGAACCTAAAAATGCAAAGGAAGTAAAAATATAGAACTCCTGTGGTCGAAATGGTGGGGAGATTTTCATTACACCACTTCCTGGGTTTTGCTTTCACCTCTCAAGGCCTTTCTGTGGAACCCTGGGAGAATGCACTGTGAAAAACACTGACCTAGAAAAAGGCTTTTACCAAAAATGACAGTGAGCTAGAGAATGGAAAAGTGTGGCATTTCATATCACCTTTGAGCCCCTCAGGGAGGCATTCAAACTAACACTACTGACAAATATACGCTAGAGGCATAGGACTACCTGGAAGCAAAACCAAAGAGAAACAGAGTCTGATCAAGTTTTTCCAGGTGCAGATGCTGTTTACAGGACAGGGTGGCATAGTGACAAGTGCCTCAGAAACCGTGCTGTTCTCACACCAGCCTGAGCTCTGTGCTCCGCTCCCCAGCATGTTAAGACAGTATCATTTTGTTTAAGCAACAGAGAAATACTCAAACAAAATTTGTCAAAGACACATATTGTGTGCTTGCTATTGTAGAGGATTCACAGGGAACAGTTCTAACCTCACAAGCGACATTCAGAAAAGATGAGATTATGCATGCCAATTGTCAATTGAGTGGGTGCCAAAAGAATCAAAGGAGAAGGATCCTATTCGCCCAGGTTGGATCAGAAACCTTCAGGAAAGTGGTAAAGCTGAGCCTTGAAAGATGCATAGGATCCAAGTGCAGGGGCGAATGGAGCAATACTGTTCACTAAAAATATATTTGTGATAGTAATTGATAATCCTTCTTGTGTGTTTCAGTGATGGGGATGCCTATCGTCTTTATAACCTGGATGTCTATGAATATAAAATACATAACAAAATGGGCATTTATGGTTCAGTGCCTTATCTCTTGGCCCACAAACAGGGCAGGACTTTTGGCATTTTTTGGCTGAATTCCTCAGAAACACTGGTGGAGGTCAATACAGAGCCCGCAGGAAAGGTAAGCTGTGGACCATGGCTGTATCTCAGACTTAACAAAAGACTCAGAATTAGTAAGGTGTAGTCATAGCTCTGGGCTTTGTAGTGGCAGTTCTCTGCCACCGTCTTTGCAGTATAATCAGTGTAAGTTAACAGCATGTACAAAGGGAACAGACTGTCACTCCCAGATGGATGGCTCTTGTAGAGCGGAGGGAAATTTGGCAAACATTCATTCCATTTCTTTTCCAGGACACAGTGACCCAGATGGGCCCAGCTGCCGCTAAACAAAAGGACAAATCTCGAACTGATGTACGGTGGATGTCGGAAAGTGGAATCATCGACGTTTTCCTGCTGACGGGGCCTGCCCCTTCTGATGTCTTCAAGCAGTATTCGTCCCTTACAGGTGCTCGCACGTGGAAGTGCCCACGTCTTGTTCCACTATACTTCTTCTATCCAATGCCCCATCACTGCAAGTTAACATTTATTGCACACCATAGAGAATTCATAAACAACTCACCCAGACTTTTTAAGAACCAAGCATTTCTTCTCTTATCCTCCTCAATCCATTCAACTTGGCGAAAACTCTCCATTCTGTCATCCATAATACTTGCCCTCTGCCTTCTTTGGAGCCTTTAGCCCCTAGGCTTTCTTTGCCTTTATCTCAGATGACCAGTATCCCAACCTTTTCTATGTTCTCTTCTCTACTAAAATATACACAGGTGGCAAACACACGGCCCGCGGGCCAAATCTGGCCTTGTTTTATCCAGCCCGGCACCTTGTTTCTACCTGACGGCAGCACTGAGCTCCTCACCCCTAGTTAAGGAGTGGTTACATTTACACAGTCCTAAAATTACATTCGGCCCTTTGAAGGCAACCCAAGGCTGATGTGGCCCCCAGTGAAAATGAGTTTGACAACCCTGCTCTAAAGCATTTTATCTTTAAAAAGTATAACAGTTCTGCATCTCCATTGGTGCAGAAAAAGCAGTTGATAAAGTACAACACTATTTCATGATAAAAGTGCTCAGAAGACTAAAAATAGAAGGAAACTTTCTCAACATGACAAAAGGCATTTATGAAAAATCCACAGCTAACATCTTATTCAATAGTGAAAGGCTGCAGGCATGCCCTAATTTCAGAAACAAGACAAGACTGCTCATTTTCACCACTGCTGTTTAACACTATATTAGACATTCCAGCCAGAGCAATTACACTAGAAAAGAAATAAAAGGCATCCAAATTGGAAAGGAAGAAGTAAAATTATCTCTATTTGCAGATAATGTTATCCTGTATGTTAGAAAATCCCAAAGAATCCACACAAAAACTAATAGAGCTAATAAACAAATTTACCATAGTCGCAGGGTACAAGTTCAACACACAAAATCAGTTGTGTTTTTATACACCAGCAATGAACGATCTAAAAGAGAAATGGAAGAAATAATTTCACTTACGATTCCATCCAAAAGAATAAAATACTTAGGGATAAATTTAACCAAGGAGGTGGAAGACTTGTATACTGAAAAATACAAAATATTCCTGAAAGAAATTAAAGAAGGCCTAAGTAAATGGAAATACAGCCCATGTTCATGGATTGGAAGACTTTATTAATAGTGTTAAGATGGCAATACTACTGAAAGCAATCTATAGATTCATTGCAATCCCAAGCAAAATTTCAGCAGCCATTTTTAAAGAAATGGAAAAGCTGATCTTCAAAATCATATGGAATTGCAAAGGACCCTGAATAGCCAAACAATCCTGAGAAAAAGAAAAGAAAAAAGTTGGAGGACTCATGCTTCCCAATTTCAAAAATTACTACAAAGTAAAATCATCCAAACAGTAGGTGCTGGCATACAGATAGACATGTAGACCAGTGGAAGAGGATTAAAGGAATAAACCCATACAACTCTGGCCAACTGATTTCCAAAAAAGGTTCATGACCATTCAATTGAAAAAAAAAAAAGTCTCTTAAACACACACTACCGGAACAACTGGACATCCACATGCGAAAGAAGGAAGTTGAAACCCAACCTCACACCATACACTAAAGAGTAACTCGAAATGGATCTAAGCTCTGGATATGTGCTCTCTGCTATCTTAGCTTTATTTCATGGGTATAATGTCTTTTGTTATCTCCCTGGAGATACTAGTGTTAGTGCTCTGATGTTTCCTTTGGTTCCTTATAGTGTCCTTCATTCTCAGAGACTGTTTTATTCTATTTCTTTGTATGGGTCCCTTCTAATTTTGGATGCTTTATTCAAATGTGTGACCCTTGGATATCCATAGGAATAAGGCTCTGCCCTGGAAGCTCGGAATGCCTGATGAGTCTTACACTGCGTTGGGAATGGAAGGAAGGATTCTCCTGTCTGTACCTATTCTGGCAGCAGGGATGTGGCCTTCTCATCAGTAGTCCCCTTATAAGCACCCCAGTGAGAACGTCCCTGGCTTTGCTCAATAGTTACCATACCTCCCCTGCCGACTGCCTTCCAGAATTTTGTTCTCTTTGTTCTTGTGGCTTTGTTTTTACTTGTCTTTCCTCTGATTTTAGTGGGATTTTAGGAGGACAAAAAGATCATGGAAGGGGTTGACCAGAAGTTCTCCATGTTATCAGTAAATGTTTTGATAATTTCCTGACAGTTCCTGCCTTCATTCTCTCCCTTCAAGTCAGTTTCAACTCTGCTCCCTACTAATTTTTCTAAAACATATGTCTGCTAAGGCTACAACTTGCTAAACTTTAGCTAACTTCCCATAAGAGAAGACTTAGAATTCCTAGCCTGAACTACAGGGCCCTTTACAAACCAGTCCTCTCCAATTTCATCTTCTCACCACCTTGGAATATTTATTTTTTTCCTAAGCTTATCATGTGCTTCTTTGCTCTGTGTCTTTTCTATTTCCTGTGCCTAAATGTTCTGTCCACTCTTCCTGTCTGATATACTCCTACTCATTCTTCAGAGTCCAAACCACGTGTTACTCCTCTTTGAGGCCTTTTAAGACTCCACACTTCACCTCAGGTCAAATTTATTAATCCCTCTTATTTCCACAGCACTAGGCTGATACCTTGAACCTAGCACTTACGCCTCAGAGCAGAGCTTTCATTCACATGCCTGCCTCGTCAGCCAACTTGTCACTTTCTTGAGGGTAAGGATTATGCTTTCTTCTCCTCAATAGTCTAAGTACCAAGCTGGGAGCTTGGACCCTGTAGGCATTTAGGAAGTGTTTATCAAATGTAGAATTATCACTGTGGTAGTTGGCTCCATTGCTATCCTCCCATTTTAGGCACACAAGCCATGCCCCCCCTTTTTTCCTTGGGGTATCACCAGTGCCGCTGGAACTATGAAGATGAGCAGGATGTAAAGGCAGTGGATGCAGGATTTGATAAACATGACATTCCTTATGATGTCATGTGGCTGGACATAGAGCACACCGAGGGCAAAAGGTACTTCACGTGGGACAAGAAAAGATTTCCAAACCCCAAAAGGATGCAAGCGCTGCTCCAAAACAAAAAACGTAAGGTAAAATAAACCAACACTTCTGATCCTTTTAATTACAAGCACTTTTTAAAACTTGCTTTGTGGAGATTTATCTGATTTTTAAAATGTCCATGACGATAGTATCTTCAAATGTAACTGAAACTGTGATAACAGAAAAACAGGATGGTGAGGCGGTGCTGTCACCTGTCCCTGCCTTAGCTGTCCAGGTCTCCATAAGGATGAAGGGGCCTAGCATTCGGGCTCATTTGTTGTGGCCCCTGTAGTGCTGTGATGGATCCCCCACCCATGCAGAATTTGATTCTGATGTCAGTATTGATGAAATCATGCTGGTATCAAGATTAAGTAGTCACATAGTAAGAGCTGGGAAAGGACACTGGCTCAGCTTTTACCATGATTAGAGTTAGACTGGGGTGGATTCCTGTGCCTGTGCCAGGGCTTGTGTGGGTTGAACTTTCTGCTGGCATCAAAGGAGGGAGCCTCAGGGCTTTCTTTGTCAACAGGCACAGATGTAGGAAGAAAGGTAAGGAGGAGTGGTGGGGCTTGAAAGCTCTTAACAGTCCAGCAAAAACAGAGTGGATTTTTTTTTATCCTCACCCAAGGACATTTTAAAATTGCTTTTTAGAGAAAGAGGAAGGGAGGGAGAGAAACATCAATGAGACAGAAACATCAATTGGTTACCTCCTGTATATGCACGACTGGGGATGGTAAGTACTTGGACCAGGGCTCGAACCTGCAACCTAGAGATGTGCCCTGACCAGGAATTGATCCCACGACCTTTAGGTTATGGATGACACTCCAACCAACTGAGCCACACTGGCCAGGGCCAGAGTTGACTTTCTATTACCCCATTTTTCCTTTATGCTTCCCTGATGGATTCCACCTGTCAATCTGGCCACGGAAAGAACTAAAATAGAAAATAGGGAGGGGAAAATATACTGGAAAGTGTGTCATGCAAGGGTGGTGGTGGTGGTAACAGCAGTGATGAAAAGAGAGAGAGAGAGAAGAAAATGAAGAAATGAAGAGGAAGGGGGGACCCTGTACGTATCATATAAGTGGATCCCTGCACTCCCTCTTCCTGAGATTAAAGTTGTGTTTTCAATCCATTGCTTTAACCCTTTCAGTACGAGCGCTCTTTCCCCCGCGACACTCCCGCTGTACGAGGTGCCGCGCTGAAAATGCACACATAGCACATGGTCAGTCCTCCTTTGTGTAAAGACTTTCCTAACCTTATATAAGATCTATGCTTAGTAAAACAATGCTTTTTTCCAAGTGTTGTTTGTAACTTTAATATTAAGAGATAGTTAGATAAAATTCTATCAATTATATAAGTAAAATTTATAAAAATTATATACAGATGGATGCTGGATATATCCGGCGCTCGTCCACACAGGTCAGCAGATGGGCGCCGGATATATCCGGCACCCGTACCGAAAGGGTTAATCCCAGGTCTTTCACAGGTGGCCAGAACCAATCTTCTTAAATCCTAATCTCTCAATGAATAAATAGCTACCATTTATCCAGCACTGATTATGACCCAAAGAGTATGATAAAACACTATTCCATCCAGTCATCACAAAGTTTAAGGTAGGTTTTGTTACCCCATTTTTCAGAAGAAACTGGTGCTTAGGATGGTTTGTATTTTGCACAAAGGCACACATGGAATAAGTGGCAAGGCAAGAATCTGTACCCTGATTTGCCTCACTCCAGAAGCTATGTCCTTATAAGCAGTTATTATCATAATCTTTGAATGTTCAAGATACTGTGCTAAAGATGAAGGGAATGTGCACATGAGCTCCTTGGGAGGTGGTACAGTGAGTGGGGGAAATGCAAGTATGTAACAACTGCAATACAGGGCAGTAACATAATGGCCAAAGAAAGGCCAGGATGGTAGGTGGACTAAGAGAAAGACGGTTGCATCTTGCTGGCCTCAAGCAACGATGTGCGCATTTTAGATAAGCCCTGAAAGATGAGTCTCCAGTGGAGAAGGGGGAGAGGAAAGAGGGTGGTGCAGCCAGAAGCTGGAACCCCGGGGGCATTTGGAAAGCAGTGCACAGGCTGGTGTGACAGGAATACAAGGCATGGGCACTGTTTGAGTAGTGGGGAATCCGACCTTGTTATAGACTGTTTGTATGCATTCGAAGACATTAAAAGTTTCTGAATGAGGGATTAATATACAGAATGTATGAACTCCTACAACTCAACAACCAAAAAACAAACAACCCAATTAAAAATTAGGAAAAGGACTTGGTATTTCTTCAAAGAAGGTGTTCAGATCCAACAAGCATATGAAAAGGTGTTCAGCCCTGGCCAGGTGGCTCAGCTGGTTGGAGCATCATCCTGTACACTAAAGGGTTGTGAGTTTGATTCCTGGTCACAGCACATACCTGGGTTGCTGGTTCAATCCCCGGGCGCACACGGGAAGCAACAAATCAATGTTTCTCTCTCACATCAATGTCTCTCTCTCTTTCTCTTCCTCTTTCTCTAAAAACCAATAAACATATCCTCTGGTGAGGATTAAAAAAAATGTTCATTACCATTAATCATTAAGGAAATGCCAATCAAAACCCCAGTGAGATACTACTTCATACCATTAAGATGGCTACTAAAAAAAAACAACAAAAAAACAATATAACAAGTGTTGGTGAGGATGTACAGAAATAGGAACACGTGTGCACCAGTGGTGGGAATGTAAAAGGTGCATCCTCTATGGAAAACAGTATGGAAGTTCATCAAAAAATTAAAAATTACTGTATGATCTAGCAATCCTACTTATGAGTATAAACCCAAAGAATTGAAAGCAGGGTCCTGAGCAGAAATTTTTACACCTGCATTCATATCAGCATTATATACAGACAATAGCCAAAAGGTAGAAGTAACCCAAATGTCCATCAACACATGAATGGATAAATAAAATGTGGCATATACATACAAAAGAATATCAGTTAGCCTTAAAAAGGAAGAAATTTCTTATTCATGTTGCTACGACATGAATGACCATGAGGACATTATGCTAAGTGAAATAAGCCAATCAACAAAAGAGAAATACTGTATGATTTCACTAATCTGTAAAACCTGGAAGAGTCAAAATCAGAGACAGAAGAATGGTGGTTGCTAGGGAATTAGGGGAGAAGGGAATGTTCTTTAAGGAGTCTGGAGCTTCAGTTTTACAAGATTTTCTTCTGGACATTAACTGTACAAGAACGTGAATGTACATAACACTACTGAACTATACACTTAAAAGTGGTGAAGGTGGTAAATTTTATGTAATGTACATTTTACCACAATTAAACGTTTAAAAATAAAAGTTGTTCAGCAATGGAAAATTAAACTTTGGTATGCAGAATAGTGTAGGAAGGGTGCTTTGTCCAGCAGAGCTCCCCTGGCTGGCACAGATGACAATATGTCTACCAAGACATGATCCACTTAGGGAGGAAAGGCTGACCAGTCTCCCAGAGGAGAAAGGTGTTTAGCCTCTCTCAATGGGCTTTTATTGAGTGTAGCTTGCATAGGGATGCACATCAGAGAAAGGAGGTATGGTTTACAGATAACATTTCTGGGATCATGGGGGTCCTTTTGAGTCAGGGTCTGGTAGACAGGGTGACACCAATTGGCTGTAAAACCTTGGGAAACAGACTTATTTTGTGCTTGGACCCTTAACATTTAAATTGAGAATATTCTTAGCAAAGCAGGTTTCACAGGACTTTATGCATTCTTTCTTAGGTCTGATTGCCCCCGCCAGGAACCACCTGTTCCAGTACAGGGCCACACCTGTCTCTGGCATTGTTTGGGGCTTAAGTCAGGTGGGGGAAGTAAGGCAGCCTAGAGATTAGGAGACTTTTTACAAATGGAATGAGGCTATGGTAAAGCCGAGGGGTGAGGGTCTTTTGTCCCTCCTCCATAATCCCCTAAGTCCTTCCCTGATGTCCCCTTTGCAACTGTGCCTGTCTTAGGTTGTTCCTCCCTTGAGGAATCTTACCCATCACTGATTATCCAGCCATACTCCAGGGACCAAGTAGGGTGAAGTAAAGGGGGCAGAGGCTACACCCCTGCTGGGAGGATAAGTTTTGTCTCCTTAGTGACTTATGGTCCCAAGGTCCCCTAGCCGTGGGGTCTTTTCGCCTGTCAGTGAGGTTACAGCTTCTGAAACCAAGCAGGACGGTTCCCAACATAACAGATTTGAATAGATATGAGGAAGGATAATTAGAAGGTTGTTCTAATCAAATAAAATGTTTTGGACTCCTAAACTAGGCAAAAAGAATGATGTTAGAATGGCCAGGAGCAATGCTAGAGAGAGCTGTGATCACAGCTTTTCTTGGACCTTCTTCCTCATTTTGAGTTTGGGGTTTGGGGTTTTTGTTTGTTTTTAACATGCTATTCTGTTTTTTTTTTTTGTCAGTGTTATCGTAGCCTCAAGATGTCTAGGAAGCAGACACCTTGCCTACTTAATCCTTTATGTATACCACCCAGCACTGCAGATAGAAGGTTAATAAATATTGGTTGGCCAAAGAATTAGTTCATTTTTTTCCCATAAGTGGCTCTAGTAGCACTTAGTTGTCTTTAACTTCATTGGAAACAATTTTGTTATTATATTATGACAGCTGTCATATCAGCATGCATTTTTTAAAAACTTATAAAAATTGGTGAATTTTTGTGTAGCCATTTTAATATTGAATATGAAAGAAAATGTGCAACATTTTTGGCATATTGTGCTTGAATAATAATAATAATTTCAAGAAATGTAAAAACACAATGGAAATGAAAAATAATCTGTGCAGTGTATGGAGGTACTGTGACTGACTAAACATGTCAAAGGTGGTTTGAGAAGTTTTATGCTGGATATTTCTTGCTGGATGATGCTCCAAGGTCTGGTAGACCAGTTGAAGTTGATAGCAATCAAATCAACACATTACTGAGAACAATCAATATTCTATCATGTGAGAGATAGCTGACATACTCAAAATATACAAATCAATAAAGTTACTGGTGAAAATGAAAAATGTGTCTTATTTTACAGGAAAAACTAAATGGGCTTTTTGGCCAACCCAATGCTATTTTTAAAACATGTATTGTGTTAGCAGTAATTATAAAGGAACATTGGCCTGTTTTTAATATCAATATATATTTCTATAAGTACATGAAATATTTGAATACTAGTAGTAGAGGTTTGTGAATAAAATTTGAACCCAAGAACTATGATGAAAACATACAATGAACATAATGGCTCATATGAAACTGATGAGATCTTCAAACCTTCCTCTCCTCCTGACAGCTCGTGGTCATCAGTGACCCCCACATCAAGATTGATCCTGACTACTCAGTGTATGCTAAGGCCAAAGAACAGGGCTTCTTTGTGAAGAATCATGAAGGGGGAGACTTTGAAGGAGTATGCTGGCCGGGTAAGATATTACTTTATATACTTATGTCCCTTGTTCAGTCCCCATTAATGAAAGTTTCAAGGCCATTGTTCTTATTCCTTGTAGATGTCTCTTGCTACATTTTAAGCACCTTTAAGGAAGAGATTGTATTGCCTTTATATTTTTTTCATAACACCTGATACAGTGTACTTTGTATAATTTATCAGTCAATGAGTGAATGAAACATAAGGAAGCAAACCTCAGTGGCATGCTATTTCTCTAAACAAATAAAAATGAAAAGCCAGGGAATGAGTAAAGGAGAGGAGGACAAAGGAAAAGGGCCCTGAAGTCTCTCTCCTTGCCATTCCTCTTTGCCCTGTTAGCCCATTCTTTGACTTCCCAGACATTCAGGAGTAACCTCAGCTGCCTCTGGCAACTCTGGATTGTTTATTAGTTTAAAGCCTTGGTAGAGACTCTTCAAGGGCAAAAGAGAATCTCTATCATATCTTAGCACTCTATCACAAATCCATGCATGGTAGAGAAACACCATGCATTTCTCTCCCCCCATTTTATCAGTTATAAATATTTCTCTGTTCTCTTTGAGAATAGAGAGGTCACTACTGGACATCTGCCATCCTTATTTGGGCTCTCTCAGTGAGGGACAGGCCCCATCTTGTTACTTGTTCATTGGTGTGCCCCTGGGCCTCTAGGGTTGAGGGTTTAGTAGATTGTCATTGGAGTCCAGCATTGCTTTCATTCCCTTCTCATCAGACCATGCCTCTGTATCAACTGTCTTTTACATTTGATGCTCATTGATTATCTAGTTTCACATCTGATATTCCTTCTTAGAACAGATCTTACCATGAGGACCACTGTTTCTAACATGCTGTCTATCCTTCTGCCTGTACAGGTCTCTCCTCTTACCTGGATTTCACCAATCCCAAGGTCAGAGAGTGGTATTCAGGTCTTTTTGCTTACTCTGTTTATCAGGTTTGTATTCATTTGCGTGCTCTTTCCTAGTTACTTGAAATGATGAAAGAAGGGGGAAAAAGCAATTGAATAGAATTGTTCTACTTCACTGAGTAGCTCCTGATAAATAATGAAAAGGCTTGTATAAAAAGGCAAGGGTAGCAATCACATTACAGACTTTGGTAGTGCTGGGAGAGGTGACATATATATTATCAAATGCACAAAAACTGTGATTTTGACTTCTATTATAATAGACTCTATGATATATCAAAGTATTTAATAATAGAGATGTATCATATTTTCAAATTACTATATCATTTTTGTATAAAATAGCATTGTCTAACTGTTGTTTAAAGGTTATAATAATATGTGTGAAAATATCTTGCAAAGTATAACCTGTCATTAAAAATAAGTTATACCAGTCAAGATGGAAGAGTAGGTAAACACAGCTTGCCTCCTCACTCGATCACAGCAAAAGTACAACTAGACTACAGAACAAATATCACCCAGAATCATCAGAATATCGAGCTGTATGGAAGTCTGACAACCAAGGAATTAAAAAAGTCACATTCATCCAGATGGGTAGGAAGGGCAAAGACACAGAGATACATGGAGAGGCATGGAGACACAGAACAGCTGTCACACACCCACGTGTGGTGGATAAAAATTGGGAGGGATACCTCAGAGTGAGGGGAGGGATACCTCAGAGTGAGGGGAGGGATACCTCGGCGGGGAGGGATCCTTGCCCCACACCAGACCACCCAGCCCAGAGTTCCAGTGCCAGGAAGATAAGTCCCCATAACTTCTGGCTGTAAAAACCAATGGGGTTGTGGGGGGGAAAGAAAGTGCAGAATTCTCAGGAGTCTCCTCTTAAAGGGCCCACAGCAAACTTAGGACTTATGCAGACTCACTTCCTCTGCACTTCAGCACTGGGCAGTAGCTGGAAGGGTACCAGTGGCATACAAGGAGAAATTGAAGTGTCTGGCATTACGGCAAGTGCCAGGTGGCAACTTCCTCCCAGACAAAACTCCAGAGGCCAGGCAGTGGCACTTTCCCCTTTCTGAGTGCCACCCCACACAGAGCCACAGAGTGACAACACCATATTGGAGACTCCACCAACCTGGTTCACATGGGTTGCTCCATCCTGATGATTACCTAAGGCTCTGCCCTATCCAACTTAGTGGAGCACTTTTCTACAATAGACCACACTACTAAGAAAGGGAGTCAAAGCAGCTCTACCTAAATGAGGAGACAAAGAAGTATGGCCTAATTGAAAGAAAAGAACAAAACTCCAGAAAAAGAACTAAACAAAATAGATATATGCAATCTATCCTATGCAGAGATCAAAACACTGGTTATTAGGATGCTCAAGGAACTCATTGGGTACTTCAACAACATAAAAAAGACCCAGGCAGAAATGAAGATTACACTAAGTGACATAAAGAAAAATTTATGGGGAACCAACAGTGGAGTGGATGAAGCCAAGAATCAAATCAATGATTTGGAACATAAGGAAGAAAAAAATCATTCAATCAGAAGCAAGAAAAAAAGAATTCAAAAAAATTAAGATAGATTAAGGAGCCTCAGGAACAACTTCAAATATACCAACATTCAAATCATAGGAGTGCTAGAAGGAGAAGAGAAAGAATACAAAATTGAAAACTTATTTGAAAAAAATAATGAAAGAAAACTTCCCTAATCTGGTGAAGGAAATAGGCATACAGGTCCAGGAACCACAGACAACAAACAAGATGGATGTAAAGAGGACCACACCAAGACACATCATAATTAAAATGCCAAAATTTAAAGATTAAGAGAGAATCTTAAAAGCAGCAAGAGAAAAGCAAATAGTTACCTACAAAGGAGTTCCCATAAGACTGTCAGCTGATTTCTCAAAAGAAACTTTGCAAGCTAGAAGGGACAGGCAAGAAGTATTCAAGTGATGAAAGGCAAGGAACTCCTAGGCAACCTAGATTATCCTATCCGACAAGCTATCATTTAGAATGGAAAGACAGATAAAGTTTACCTTCCCAGACAAGGTAAAGCTAAAGGAGTTTATCATCACCAAGCCATTATTATATGAAAGATTAAAGGGGCTTACTTAAGAAAAAAGTAAAATATCAAAACTATGAACATTAAAATGACAATAAATTCATAACTATCAAAAATTAAAACTAAAAAACAAACTAAACAAACAAGCACAACAGGAACAGAATCATAGATATGGAGATCATTTGGAGGGTTTGGGAAGGAGAAGGGGGAGAATGGGAGAAAAGGTGCAGGGATTAAGTACAAATTGGTAGGTACAGAACAGACAGGGCAATGTTAAGAACAGTATAGGAAATGGAGTAGCCAAAGAACTTATATGCACGACCCATGGACATGAACTGAGAAGGGGAGTGCCAAAGTGAATGGGGGATACGAGGTGGAAGGGGGCAAAGGGGTAAAAATTGGGATGACTGTAATAGCATAATCAATACAATATATTAAAAAATAAAAGTAAGATATAATAATAAATCAATTCTATAAATCTTATGAACACCACAGAGAAAACTAGAGAGGCCACATCTAGAGACCTGTTTTCAACCAATTGTGATGATGGCGATAATGATGCCTCATATAAATTGAGTATTTGCTATGTGCCAAGCACTGTGCTAAACACTTCTGTTCATATACCATTTTGTCTTCATAATAACCCTCCGAAGTTGGAACTATAATTAACTCTACTCCCACAGATGAGGAAATTGAGGCATGAACAAATTTTAAAACCTGCTAAGTCCACCCATCTAATAAGTAGTAGACCCAAAATTTGAACTCAGTTCTGTTTTTCTCCCAAGCCCATCTCTTAACCACTCAACACTAGTTTCTGAGCATCATGTATTAGGACACAGGAAAGAACTTACAGCAGGGTGAACAGCACTGGTGCCAAATGCTCATTCATCCTCCTGTGGTCTATGGCTTTCACACTACCACAGCAGGGTTGAGTTAGCAAAAAAGAGGACTTGTGGCCTGCTAAGTTGAAAACCTGGCTCTTTCCAGAAGATGACTGCCAACCTTGTCCTAGAGGGTGCTAAAGAAGAACAGTCAAGGCCATTAAATGTTTGAAAATCATATAGCCTTGTTCATAGAATCATACATGTTTAGAAATAGTTGAAGGCAAAGAGTCAAAAGAAAATACATAAGCCTCCTCCAGGCATTTGAAAGACTAGCGTGTGGGTGAGGTGACAGATGTACTCTGTGGTGCCCAGCTGGCAAGCTAGGCCTTGTGAGATGTTACCATTATTTTTCAGAAAATAATGGCATGAGCTGCCTGAGGGACTCCCTGTCATTGTAGCTATTGAGCCAAATGCTGAAAGACCAGGAATTCTATAAAGGGGTTGTAAGACCATGTTAACTAGATGATTAATGGCCCCTTCCTACTCTAAATTGAACAGTTCTGTATAGAACATAAACTATAAATCATGCTAACAAAGAGCCATCTTAGCTGTCAAATTTTTCAAAGTATTAGAGGGAAGGCAGAATTTTACCACATACAACTACAACTACCCTTCCCTTAGTTAAGCGTTGTAGCAGATGATGAATGATATAGAGCCTAATTGTGAACATTCACAGCCTTTGCTGTGGGGGTTCTCCAGGTAGATCTCAGAGTGGACTTGCCGGGCAATACGTAGTATTTCACAGCATTCTTTCATTCATCAGCACATACTTACTGAGAACCTTCTGTGGTTCAGATACTGTTCTAGGTCTTTGGGATCTATCAGTGAACTCCCTGCCCAGTGGAGCTTTTTATTCTAGCAGCAAAACAGAGCACAGATCATACACATAATAAATAATAAATAATAAATTAAGTGGAGCAGGAAAGAGGACTAGGGGAACTATCATATTAGCGTCATCACTGCAGAAGTATTATCTTGACCAAGATTTACTTCCTAGGGATCTACTGACATCCTCTACATATGGAATGACATGAATGAGCCCTCTGTCTTTAGAGGGCCAGAGCAAACCATGCCTAAGAATGCCATTCATCATGGCAACTGGGAGCACAGGGAACTTCATAACATCTACGGTTTTTATCAGGTAAAACATCCAAGAAAAAGCCAATGGTGCCCTGCCTTTTGGGCTGAAAGTTATTTCCTTTGTAATAGTCATATCATATACTATTCATTTCTCTTTGTGTGTTTTTCTGACAACCACAATGAGTTTTATCAGGTTGTAGGCAGTATAAGGCTTACCATTTCCCTTTGCATCTTTTCCTTCTGTAATGAACTTGATGAATTTACAGGTATTGTGAGAGTGATGTTAGCATAGAAACATCTGCCTTGACAGGAGCCATTACTAAATGGCATTGAACACTACCTCAAAATTTTTACTGAAGGAATCAGTGTGTAAATACATAAAGACAATGAAAACAAATGTTTTAAAACTTCACAAATATCTAAACACATCAAGTCTTACATTTATACCAGATAAGTAAGATTTAGAACACACACAATTTCAATAAGTTTACTTTTTAAATATAGAAAGCCTTTCTTAAGTACTTAGCCTTCTCAATAGAAAGTAGTAAAAATGTCTTCCATTGGCCAGTCACATCTAAAAGACTTGAAAGTCACCTTCCCTAATTTATACCTGTGGCCCTTTTTTATTTTCAGAATGTAACTGTGTTTTTAGGCCCTCCCATCAACTGGTGTTCTCCAGTGGGAGCCTCTGGCTAGACACAGCACGTTTTCCAGGTAGAACGTGTTTACACTTCTCTAACAGCCTCTTGAAATAATTGCAAACTACTTTAGAATTTCCTCATGTAGGCCAAGCCCAGTCACTTAGCCTGTCTGAATTTCAGGGTTTTTTTCATTAATGAAGAGGTTGTTGTATAGACAATAAGAAAAAATTTATAAAATGCCTAAAAATACTAAGCACCAAATAAATGCCAGCTTATTATTTACTATTATTTCATTGCTATTTCAGTCAAATAAATGTCCCATTCTTTTAATAAGGAAATGTAGAGTAGTTTTATTACATCATAAAAGTTGTTTGATGGATTAATTTTAATATTTTTTATTTCACCTTCCCACCTTCTATTTACTTTTTGCATGTTAAATAGTTTTGGGGATGTCTACCCAGTGCCCTAATCCAATCGTCTGTTTGAAATTTTCCTCTCTTGACTTTATAGCAAAAGGCTACTGCAGAAGGATTGATACAGCGATCTAAGGGGAAGGAGAGACCCTTTGTGCTCACACGTTCTTTCTTTGCTGGATCACAGAATTATGGTAAGGAATGGCTCATATAGCAGACTTCAAAACACTGGTCTTTCTTGACCATTTTATGGTATAGAGAGCTATTAATAATGCCTTCCTTTTCAGTAGCCATTGGGCAGGCCTTAGATATGCCCTGAAGTAGGTATTTTGTCCTCTGAGCAGAATAAACTGATTTTAATAAAGCTTAGTTACTCATTTCTCACTGAAGAAATGACCACTTTATTGTTGGATGAGTGACTTCAGAGTATCTCATTGTGCTTGGATGGTCATCGCGGATCCTGTCTCTTTGATTTATCAAAACCAGAGAAAATAGCCCTGGCTGGTGTGGCTCAGTTGGTTGGAGCATTATCCTGTCAACCAAAAGGTTGTGGATTCGATTCCTGGTCAGGTCACATGCCTGACCTGCGAGATCAGTCCCTAGTTGGGGAGTGAACGAGATGCAACCAATTGATGTTTCTCTCACATCAATGTTTCTCTCTCTCTCCCTTCTCCTCTCTCTCCAAAATCAATAAGCATGTCCTTGGGTGAGGATCTTAAAAAAACATAGAAATATACTTCTAACACATTCCCTCAGCCACCTGTTCCACCTAGCAATATGGCTTAAAATAGACCTGGCTGTTGCTTACGGTGAGGGCCGTCTATAACTGGGTCTGGTCCACTAGCCAATGCAGATCTAGTTCAACTTAGCCACCCAGGGGCATGAAGGCTATCTCAAGTCCTCTGGCCTTGAGCAAATAACCGGGAGTGCAGGTCATCGTTTGAAGAATCCAGCCTTTACTAGGCTTCCCACTCTACCCCACAAACCAGCCCCTGTGCTACTCAAGAAAAGACCAGAATATTGTCATCTGAAGCAGAGATTCATGTACAGAGATGCTCACTGCAGCATTAGCTCTTGAAACAAAAACAAAAAAAAAGAAAAGAAAATCCAAATATGTAAGGGAATAATTATAAAACAATTGTATATTTATATGTTAGACTGTCATAAAGCTATTTAAAATAGCCTAATTGCATGAGAAAATGTTTGACATCGTGATAAATGAAAAAAGAAGAATGCCTAAATGCTTATTTGTATATATAATATATAATGTAGGTTACTATATATATTAATCTAAATAAATATAGTGCCTTGGTGATTATAAGTGATTCTAATTCTCTTCTTTTTCCTATCTCTATTTTCCAAATTCTCTACAAGCATCATTTTTAATCACTAAAAAAGAAGATTTTTTAAAGAAATATTTATAAGCAGTATTAAGATCAAAAACATGCATACTGAGTAATCTTTGTTGGCCCACTGCCTGGTCTTCAGTACTTTGTGTGAAGCTGTCAGCTTTGCCCCAGGAGTAGCGAATGAGGCACTGCAGAGAACACTGTTGTGTTGTCACATGCTGTGACCAATAGCCAGAGAGGGCTTCTGACTAAACAACAATATGAGATATGAAAACATGTGCATGTTTACATGAACTTTCTTTCTTGATGAGGATGTCATGATGTGGACTTCAGAATCTTCATGTAGGTATATACATATTTTATTTGAAGTTGAAAGAGAAGTTATTAGAATATTGTTTAAAAAGAACAGTCCCTTGCATTTTTTTTTCTTTTTTGCTGGCCATAGGACAACCTAAAATTTCTATGGAAGATTAAAACAAATTAGCTACCAAAACAATTTTGGTAGAACATGGACAAAAATGCTTCAGGAGTAATCTAGATATAGTAAAATAAGACTGTTTTCTTTTATAGGTATCTTTAGTAATGTGCAATCTGTCTTCATAAACTCTTATCAACTATACAGTGAATAAAAGCACTGGCTTTAGAGTCAGACTGCCCAGGCTCAAACCCTGCCTCTACCACCTGGTAACTCTGCAACCCCGGGTAGATTATCATACCCACTGTTCGCCATATTTCCCTTGTCTGTAAAATGCAGTTAATAATAGTGTTTACCTGGTAGGGTTGTGGTAGTGCTTAAGTGAGATAATACAAGCAAAGTTCCTCAGTAAGGGCTGGATAAACATTCACTGTTGTTACTTCTGTTGTTATTGTCTCCCCTTTGTGGTCTGCACCACTCTTCTCAAACTACAGAGGGTTTTTTTTTGTGGGGGTGGGGGAAGGTGAGGGAGCATAGGCATGTAGTTCAATGGAACAAACAGAGAATCCAGATGAGTTCAACATATATATGATCAATTAATTTGCAACATAGTCACCAAGGCAATTCAATGGAGAAAACAGTTTTTTCAATGAATGGTGCTGGAACAACTGGATAACCCTTACCTCACACCATATACAAAAAAAGTAACTCAAAATGGAATATAGACCTAAATTATGAAGCTAAAACAAACAAAAGTAAAACTTCTAAAAGGAAACATAAGAGCAAGTCCTTGTGACTGAGAAAGACAAAGATTGCTTGGATAGAATACAACAAAGCATGAACCATGCAAGAAAAACATGATAAATTGAAACTCATCAAAATTTAAAACTGCTACCCTTACAAAAATATTGTTAAGAAAATGAAAAGTTAAGCCACAGACTGAAAGAAAATATTTGCAATATACATCTCTATCTGCCAACAGACTTATATCCAGAATATATAAAGAACTTTTACAATGAAATAATAAAAAGACAGTCTATTTTTAAAATGAGCAAAAGATTTGGATACTTTATAAGAGGAGACATATAGGTGATCAATACACACCCTAAAAGATGTTCAATATCATTAGTCATTAGGAAAATATAAATTAACACCACAGAGAGACACCACTACACACTCATTAGAACGATTAGAATTAGTAAGACTAACACTACCAAGTGTTGATAAAGGGTGTAGAGCAACTGAAACTCATCTATTGCAAATGTAAAATGGCACTACCACTTAGCTAAACAACTTGGAATTTCCTTAAATTGTTCATCACACACTGAGCATAGACTAGACCCAGCAACTGCCCTTCCACGTATTTACCCAAGAGATATGAAAACATATGCCACACAGATATCTGTACATAAATGTTTATAGTGGCTTCACTCATAATAGCCCAAATTTGGAACAAATCCAAACGTTCAGCAGTCGGTGAATGGGTAAACAGCTTGCGATATATCCTTGCCATGGAATACTACTCATCAAATGAAAAGAAGTAAACTATAATATCATGCTGAGTGAAAAAGCTGGAACACAAAAGAGTACGTATCAGGTTGACCAAAAAGTCCATTTCGTTTTTTCCGTAAAATAAGACACATTTTTCTTTTCTTTTTTTTATATTTTATTTATTTATTTTTCGAGAAGGGGGGAAGGGAGAAAGTGAGGGAGAGAAACATCAATGTGTGGTTGCCTCTGAAGCACCCCCTACTGGGGACCTGGCCTGCAGCCCAGGCATGTGCCCTGACTGGGAATCGAACCAGGAACCCTTTGATTTGCAGGCTAGTGCTCAATACACTGAGCCATACCAGCCAGGGCTAAAAGATACTTTTTTCATTTTCACCAATAACTTTATTGGTTTGGATATTTTGAGTATGTCAGCTATCTCCCGTGTAGTTGATTGATAACATTGAATGTTCTGAGTTAATGGGTCAATTTGATCACTATCAACTTCAACTACCAGACCATGGAGCATCATCCAGAGAGAAGTCTCCAGCACAAAACTTCTCAAACCACTTTTGACATGTTCGATCAGTACCTTCTCTATTCACTGCACAAATCTTTTTTTTGCAGTTTTACCTTTCTTGAAATAATAAGGCATAATATGCTGAAAATGTTGCATATTTTCTTCCATCTTCAATATTAAAATTCACCAATTTTTAAAAATTTTTATTATATTTTTTACATTACATTTTAATCCCCTTATACTCCTCCCCCCAGCAATCACCACACTGTTGTTCATGTCCATGAGTCCTTTTTCCTTTTTACTCAATCCCTCCGATCCACCAATTTTGATAAGTTTTTTTAAATGCATGCTAATATGACAGCTGTCACAATACAATCTAACAAAATTGTTTCAAATGAAGTTAAAGACAACTAAGCACTTCTCAAGCCATCTTACAGAAAAAAACGAACTTTCTGGCCAACCTAATATTAAATTTCCATTTATATGAAATTCTAGAAAAGAGTAATTTATAGTCATAGAAATCAAATCAATAGTTGGGTAAGGTAGAGGGTTACTGACTGCAAAGAAGTGAGCTTTTGCAGTTATGGTAATGTCCAAAACCCTGTTTGGTGCTGGGGCTTACATGGCATATGCATTTTTAAAACTTATCAAACTCTTCAACTTAAAATAGGTATATTTTTGTATGTAAAATTATACCTTAGTAAAGCTGATTTTTAACCCTTTCGGTACAGGTGCCGGATATATCCGGCGCCCATCTGATGACCTGTGTGGACGAGCACCGGATATATCCGGCATCCAAGTGGCAATCCGTGCGTACAAACAACATCTACAGTTGGTAAAATTCTATTCTGTTTTACCGGCGTATTAGATGAGGATCATATGTATATATAGTTTTGTATATAATCATATAATCTGTATATAATTTTTATAAATTTTACTTATATAATTGATAGAATTTTATCTAACTATCTCTTAATATTAAAGTTACAAACAACACTTGGAAAAAAGTATTGTTTTATTAAGCATAGATCTTATATAAGGTTAGGAAAGTCTTCACACAAAGGAGGACTGACCATGTGCTATGTGCGCATTTTCGGGGCGGCACCTCGTACAGCGGGAGTGTCGCGGGGGAAAGAGTGCTCGTACCGAAAGGGTTAAAAATGTTCTTCACATAATCAGACTTCAGTTAAATTTAAAAAATAAGTGTGATTCCAGAATATTTTCACAAATAGTTTTGTTGATTTTAATAACTTTTCACATTAGAAAATTAATATATTTTCATTGTGCAAAACCAGAACTTACATATTTTATGGTAAGGAAGAAATGTTTTCCTTTACATTAATTTGTCTATTACAAATAAGGAATCTAAATATGAAATCAAGGTCACGGGCTGATTTGTCATTTTTTAAAATACCTTGTTCCTGGCATCCAAAGGTGCAGTTTGGACAGGTGACAACGGAGCAGACTGGAGCTACCTGAAAATTTCTATCCCCATGTTACTCACCCTCAGCATCACTGGGATCTCTTTTTGTGGAGGTAAGATGGTCTCGTCGGACTTAAAGTGAGAGAAAATAACAAGTGAGGGTGTTTTCGTAAAAGCTGGTCACAAATCCCTTTTCATTGGCTGTTTTGAGCAGGGATAAACGTGGAAAAGGGGAAATGAAGAAAGTGAAGGGGCGGGACTGGAGAGGAGAGAAGGGTAGCCTGGGAGGGCGTGTGCCTTACCCGAGGGAGGACAGGAAGTCAGAGAAGGGAGCGGGAGTGCCGCTCTCCCTCCGGCCCCTGTTTCTTCCTCCTCCGTAGCCACTTTGACACTTGACGACTAAGTCTCTCTTCCTGAAACATGCCTTTTCTTCTTGGAAGAAAAATGGAAAGAACTGCAAAGAATTTTGCAAATCAGAAATCCACCTTACAGAAATCCTTTTTACTCGGCAAGGTTAAAATTCTGTGACATATTTTTACTGTTAAAAAAAGATACACTCTTGGGAATGATAAACTTCGATAAAGTGAGATTCTCTAATGGGCAGCCTTCCCCAATCCCAGTAATTCTCTGTGGATGGGAGGTCTCAACATGAAGGTGCTCGGCGTGGGCACAGTGCCAGCTGCTCCCTGTTTTCTGTAGGAGTAGAAGTGACTTAGCATCACTTTTTGATAGGCGTGTTTTTATGGCGCTGGTCTACATACAAGGAATTCGTATCCTGCTGAAGGACTAAACATGAAATTTTACTTAAACCTCTAATTCTCATTATTTGTTTCTATTCAGTTATCTCTATAATTTTTCTCTTTCTTTAACTGTTGCTCTGAAGAAAATCAATTGCCAACCCTCTACCCCCACCCCGCCCCAGAATACAGACTTTCTGAGTCGGGCAGACATTTTGCGGTCTCCGGGTTATGCGGGTTCAGGAACAGACCTGAGTTTTAATCTTGCAGCAGAGTCTCTGACCTTCTGAAAGAATAGAACATAAAGAGAGTATTGTCAGGTCCCCAAACAGGCTGTTTTTCACTGTGTGCTAATCCGAGGCCACAGTTTGTCCAGTCATTTAGCGCGCGCACTGCACCTTCCCCGGTCAGTGTCCAAGGCCGCATCTGAAATACCTGGCCCGTCGTGTTGAAAGCCTGGTGGCCTCACACGCCTTTCTTTGGATAACGAATCAGCCGATGTAGGCGGCTTCGTCGGGAATCCAACGGCAGAGCTGCTGGTGCGCTGGTACCAGGCGGGAGCCTACCAGCCCTTCTTCCGCGGCCACGCCAGCATGAAGACCGAGCGCCGGGAGCCCTGGCTCTTCGGGGCGCGACACACGCGGCTGGTCCGGGAAGCCATCCGAGAGCGCTACGCCCTCCTGCCCTACTGGTATTCTCTGTTCTACCGTGCGCACGTGACCTCCGCGCCCGTCATGAGGTAAATGGGCTCCACCCATCAGAGCCCCGGACCCACTCCAGCCGCCACGGGGCGATGGGGTGGTTACAGGGATGTCAAGCGAAAAGGTGAAGGAAAGCCCTGTGTTGAATCAAGTGTCACTCAGCTGTTGAGCAGGGGCTGGCAGGTGCGGTAGCAGACTATGACTACATCTTCTACCCCTTTGTGCTTCGAGTGTCAATACTTGATCTGAGACAGAAATAGAGATTTTTCAAAGAAAAACGAAATGACTTTGTAACTGAATTCTTTGAGTATTTAACCCACAAGCATCCTCTCATGAAGAACAATTTATTCTGCCAGTCGTAAGCTCTATCTTACTGCTAGGGCTAAGCTGTTCCAAGTGTGAGGTAGACATTTTTCCCAGTGTATAAATTCTACTCTGATTCTGTTTTGAAGGCAGATGTGAAAGAGACCAACTTTCTAAGTTAGAGGAGGTATCACACAGAGACACACGTAGTACACCAAGACGTCTGGATCAGCAGTTCCTGAACCTGGCTCAGTTCAGAATCACCTGGGAGCCTTTTAAAAACAGATTCCAAGGCCACGCCTCTAGTAGGACTCTCCTTCAGTAGGCCCAGGGATCTATATTTGTTAGAAGTTTCCCTGGTGGTTCTAGACATCAGCCAGCTTTAGAGAGCACTGCTTTTGTATTCCAAAGGCTAGTGAGTAAACTGAAAATAAATCTCTGATTTAAAAATATCTCTTCCTCATGAAATTGAAAGGTATTATTAGAACCATTAAGTTAATATTCAGAAACATACATATTGAAAGTTTTCTTTATAAGCCCAAATGCCTTCTAGATCATTGTGTACATCAATAACAATAAAATAACAATCATACAACAGTTTCTCAAACCTCCAAAAATATCGCCAGCTTAAAAACAAGAAAAAACAGTTCATTTAAATAAGTAGCCCTGGCTGGTGTGGCTCAGTGGATTGAGAACCAGCCTGCAAACCAAAGGGTCGCTGGTTCAATTCCCCGTCAGGGCACGTGCCTGGGTTGCAGGCCAGGTCCTCAGGAGGGGGCCCACGAGAGGCAACCACACATTGATGTTTCTCTCCCTCTCTCTCCCTCCCTTCCCTTCTCTCTCTAAAAATAAACAAATAAAATCTTTTAAAAAAATAAGTAATGACTAAAGATGTACGAAAGGCATGGAAAAATGTCACACATTTTATATCAGTATAAAATGTTTTTACAACCATTTAATTTGTTTTTACACCAAAACGAGTTGGGCATTTGGACTTGCACAAAACTAATTTTGCCTGTCAGAGTAGTATTTATTAATTGTTCAACAATCAGAAGGAAAAATTGTAGGTACCAGAATTCTCCATTTTTCACTGAAACATTGAAGTTAATCGATAGCTTTTTCACATCAGAAAAAGAAGTAATCATAGCAATTGCTAATACAAGTCTTGAATCATATGAAAAGGATCTTGGTTCTTTGGCTTATTCCAATTTCCTTTGAATAATTACAAAACTGAAAGTATAAATGATTGAATTGTAATAAAACATCTAATGATGTGGAAGTAAGATTTTTGCCCCTTTCCCCAGGCCTCTGTGGGTAGAGTTCCCTGATGAATTAGAGACTTTTGGTGTGGAAGATGAATACATGCTGGGTGAGCATTTCTTCATTAATTAAAATTATAATAAGTACTATAGTTATGTTCTTGTTATTGTAGTTTCTAGTGTAAGAGTACTAAAAAAAATCCTTAATTTTTTAAGAAAGCCAAAAAATAAAAGAAAGTTTATCACTATGACTTTTAGTGCATTAGTGGGATCATCGCTATTCTGTTTATAGCACCCCTCATAATAACACCTTTAAGTAAATCCATTCTATTTGCGGATACAATTGGGATTCTCTTTCTGGGTCCAGTCCTAAGAGTTGTGATACCATTAAAGGGAAGGGAAGTAGAAAAAAGTAGACTTGATGGTTGTAGTAAAGACCCAAAAGAGCTTATTTCATATGCAAAATAGGATTGGGGGTAACCTCTTTTTAAACTAGAGTTAATCACCAAATCCAGAACTTGGAAGTACATCATCTTGGCAATAGGGCTCAAAAAGCCCAGCTCTGGAAAAGCTGTTGCTGCTATTGATGCATAACATACTGCTATTGGTCTCTTTATATAAGTAAATAAATAAATTGAATTTTTGGAAACTTTAGCTGTGCTGTCTACTTTGGAAAAACTATCCCAGTTGTACTGTGTTGAGTTGGCATTGTATGGAAATTAACAGCCATATTGGTCTAGAAACATTCAACATAATTTTTCCATTTGTACAGGGGTAACGCACTGTATTAAATATGTAAGGTCTTAGTCTAAATGGTTTTGATTACAGAAACTAATAAAGTATTCTCTAAGTAATGAAAAAAAAAAAGCCAGGCTCAACAGAGAGTTGCCCAAAAGGTAGAATTCTAGAAGGTGGAAACCCAAAATGTAAAATACCCAGCTGTTTAGGTCTCCACTCATCCTTAGGTCTCAGGTGATATAGCTACTTCCTTGGAGAAAATTCTCCTGACCAAAATTGCTTCCTAACACCTAATTCCACCTACTTAAGTCCAAGTCAGTCTCTCCTATTACATAACTTTCATTTTATTTTGTACTTTGCCTTTTTGATATTTGTCTGAATTCTAATTAATTTGTAATTACTTAACACCTGTCTTCACTGACTGTAAACTCCTTGAGGGCAGGGACCATGCATGCCTTATTTGCCACTATATCCCCAGAGCATAGCATGGTGCCTGATACTCAGTAGGAATTCTATAATATTTGTTGAATTAAAGAGTGAATTCATAAATGGATGATTTTTACATACATGTGGTGTCAAAGTCAAAACAAAATTAATAATTCAGGTTGTGTTTGGGAGAATTTTAGCCTTCCCAGTGATCGTTGCCCAAGGAAGATCTCAGTATCCATGCTGACCACACTTCTGGATACCAGTTGTAGGTGCACCATCACCAATATCACTTACAGCAAACAATGAAGCTCTCAGAGAAGTGCAATGGCACTTCAGACTACTGACACACTAGCAGTTGTGCACAAAAAGAGGCTGTATGTCTCTCCCTATAATCTCAATATACTATCAGCGGGTTAATAACAGGCAACAGCATAGTCACCTCTGTGAGCACCTGTCCTCTTTCTAGCAGTGCACCTCTCTGATGAATCATTGGTTCAATTCGCCAAGGTCTCTACCTTTAAGAAGTTCACAGTCTAGTGAACTTCTAGACTGTGGTCCCTAAAGCCACAAAAGCACTCAATTCAAAGGGAAGGATGTTTTCAGACTTCTCATAACAATATTTAATTTCATTTCTTCTCCATTTTTCAGGAAGTGCTTTATTGGTTCATCCCGTCACGGAGCCAAAAGCTACCCTGGTTGATGTGTTTCTGCCAGGATCAAGTGAGGTAAGAGTAAATGACAGTCACATATTCTATGTCTCATATCGCATCCCTCATTCTGATGAATTAGCCCGTTAGGAAGGAGATTTCTTCATCATGCAGTTGTGAAGACAGCCCAGGTGACTGCAGCAACTCAGGATTCTTGTCAGTCATGACCGCTGTCCTCAGAGGTCAAGAAACTTAATGGAAGAGCAGGGAGAAAGATGAATAGGTGATGCCAGCAAGGGGGGTCAGAATGGTCCTTTATCTTCACACTTCACCTTGTGTAAGCGACTCCTCATAAACACGTTGAGGTTTTAGGCAGGAAGAATCTTCCATCCACTGTGAGGAATCAAACTCTGGGCAAACAAGTATAAAAAGACTGCTCTTTGGTTCTAGCTCTGTCTGAATCCTGAGTTTTGGCACCAAAAGCTTGTCTCCAGATATTCACCAGAGTGGATAAAAAGTAACAACAGTGACTTCCCTCTCTGCCCCTCCAGCCTTCTCCCGCTCTTGTATTGGATATTGTCATCGATTATTGTTCACTGTATAAAATATTATCCTGGACCTCTTGGTGCCCAGGGCACTGAGCCCGGGCAGGGCCGGGGAGGAAGGTGGGTGTAAGTCAAAGGGCTGTAGCACAGACAGACAGCCAGGGGCGGTAAGAGCAACAGCCTGAGCAGATGGACTAAAAGACACAGGGCGGAGAGTCGGGCACCAGACCAGGGAAACGGTGTGTGGGATGGAGAGCAGGAAGGAGACAGACCCTGGAGAGAGAGCTTGAGCACTAGAACGTTGTCACAGGCTTCAGCAGACAGGGCAAGAGCCAGGAAGGGACTGAGCTGATGTGGGAAACAAACTTGTCATAAACGTGGTGGCTTAAAACAACAAAAAATTATTCTCTCACACTACTGGAGGCTTAAGTCCAAAATGAAGGTATCAACCAGGTTGGTTCCTTCTGGAGGCTCTGAGGAAGATCTGTTCCATGGCTCCCTCCAGCGTCTGGTAGCTTCCCTGGTTTGGTGCTCCTCGGCTTGTAGCTGCCTTACTTCAGCCTATGCCCCCATCTTCACAGTGCCTTCTCTTCTGTGTCTGTGTCTCCTCTTCCTTCTCTCTCAGAAGGACGCTCGCTCATGGTAACATTTAGGGCCCACCTGGGCAATCCCAGATAACCTCTTTATCTCGAGATCCTTACCTTAGTCAAATCTGTTATCCCAGAGGGTAATCACTCCTTCCAGGGATTAGGAAGGAATCAGGCTTTTCTCCAAAATGTTCATGAATTATGGTCTTTGTCTTTGATTTCTCCAGTCATTTGCTGTTCTGAAGCTGAGGGCTCTTTACAGAGGTTCCCTTGCCAAGTAGAAACTTCAGGAAGGGGTTAAATACAACAGCTAAATAAATTGTCCTGCCAAGCATTTCTGCTGAGAGTTGCTCGAGTTGATTCTAACAAAGCATAAGCTCCCATGAAGAGGAACTAGCACCCTTTGATTCAGCCACAGATTCTTATTAATGGCCTGTCATCACTGCAAGCACGTTGCTATGACTATGTTGTCTGTTCCCTCAACACCACTTCCCAGAGCACTCTGTAATTGTTTCTCTTGCTTACAGCTTCACAAAGCCTGGGTAGAAAAGCCAAGCCATTCCTGGCCAGACCCTTGCCTCACCAGTGAGCTAGTACCACGTCACATTGTGCAGGGGGATATCTACAGTCCTTTGCCGTCATTTCCCCTGTATTTCTGTACAGTCCATTCCCTCCCCTTCAAGTCTTTTCTTAGATATCTCTTTCTCAGTGAGGCCTTCTCTGACCACCTCTGTAAGATTATAAACCACCCCCACCGCTCCTGTCCAGCCCTCCTTCATCCTTTATTTTTCTCCACAGAACAGTGCCACCTTCTAACATTCTGTATATTTACTCAGATGCATTGTTTGTTATTTGTCCCTCCCATTAGAATGGTAGCTTTTTGGAGGCTGATTTTTACCTGTTGTGTTTACTGCTGTATCCCCAGCATCTAGATGGGTACTTGGCACATAGTAGGCCTTCAGTAAATACTTGCTGGGTGAAGAGCTTGGTGACCGAGCTCGAGGTCTGGTCTACAGGGTGTTTTATACCAGTTACACCCTTTCTTGGTTGGAAGTTGTTGCATATGGCACCAGAGCATATACCCTCTATCTCTCGTTCTGATGAGTTCCAGAAATGGTAGGTGGGTAAGTCTAAAGCCTTGTTTGAATCAGGCTTTTTTTTCCCTTTTAATCCCACCAGCTTTTTATCTAAAGCTACTGACATTTGCCAAATAAATACAAGAAAAGAAACCTAAGACAACTATCTCTCATAAATACAGACACGGAAATACTTGAGAAAACATTAGCAAATTGAGTCCAGCCAAGGATAATACATCATGATGAGGTGGGGCCAATCCTGTCAAATTAATAAGCATAGTCAAGTGACAGCTCTCTCACATTCACAGCAGGATAGTGACAGACACAACTGCCCAGCTATATAAAGGATGTGGTGATCCCAGGAGGTGAACTTGTGAAATAGGCTGGTGGCTGCCAGAAATTATATAGGACTAGAAAACAGGAAAGTGGGTTTTGTTTCTGCACTGCTTCTGATGGTATCTTAAGGGTTTATCCTGTCAAATTACTTCGTAGGGCCTTTTTGATACTTCAGCAACTAAACCCCATGACAGGAACCCCAGATAAGAGTTTGACTTGTCCCTGAGTTGTGCTCTGTGAAAAACAATCCTATAGTAGTAATTCAAGTTTCTATTTGTTCATTTCCAAGATCTGTTTCCTTCTCTGACACGTTCCTTCTCTCCTGCTTCATCTGTAATTTATGTGCTTAAGATGTACTTTCCTTCTTTGATGTTTCCTTCTTTCTCTTTCATCATCTTTTTTTACTAATAGACTCATTAAGTTCTTATAAGCCAACTGTACTGTAACATCAATGAGGTCAGGAACTGCATCTTTCTGTTCCCTGTGTACCCAGCAGTGCTAAGCACATAGTAGGTTGTTTAATAGATAACTTTTGGATGGATGGATGAATGGGTAGGTGGATGGACAAATGAGTGGCCTTTTAGTCTGGGTAAGCTAGTTTAGGGGGATCTTCTTAAAAGTGTGTGTCCTTAACTTCTACTCAAGATTTTTTAAAAAATTATACTTATTTTAGCTTTCTGGTTATTTGAAAACAAGACAAATGGGTATTTTACTGGGTAATAAAATGGTGAGCCGAGTTGCTCATATGCTCGTTTTCATTGGTGTCTGTTCCTGTTCAGGTCTGGTACGACTCTAAGACATTTGCTCCTTGGGAGGGAGCATGTACTGTGAAGATCCCAGTAGACTTGGGCACTGTAAGTGATTTTCAGCTGTTATTTTACCTTTTGGGCTATATTAGTCTGCTCGGACTGCCATAACAAGACACCATAGACTGGTTGGCTTAAAGAACAGAAATTTATTTTCTCTTAGTTCTAGAGGCTAGAAGTACTAGATCAAGGTGCCAACCACCTCGGTTCTGGTGAGAACTCTTTTCCTGGCATGTAGACAGCCACCACCTTGCTGTGTCCTCACATGGCAGAGGCAGAGAGTGAGGCATGTCTCAAAACCCTGGTCTTACATATGAAAAGATGCTCAGCATCACTAGCCATCAGAGAGATGCAAATTAAAACAACCATGAGACACCACCTGACACCGGTCAGAATGGCCATCATAAACAAATCAACAGACAAGTGATGGAGAGGATGTGGAGAAAAGGGAACCCTAGTGCACTGTTGGTGGGAATGCAGACTGGTGTAGTCACTGTGGAAAACAGTATGGAATTTCCTCAGAAAACTAAAAATGGAATTGCCTTTTGACCCAGCAATTCCACTGCTGGGATTATACCCTAAGAGCCCTGAAACACCAATCCAAAAGAACCTATGCACCCCAATGTTCATAGCAGCACAATTTACAATAACCAAATGCTGGAAGCAACCTAGGTGCCCATCAGTCAATGAGTGGATCAAAAAACTGTGGT
>VMDR010006751.1:0-43843 GCA_007922815.1 Macrotus californicus
TTAGGATATACACAGTAGACAGGATTCCCTTAGCATGTGTGGATTCAACATTTGTGACTTTGATTCTTCACATGAGATTCTGAAGACATACAACATAGATCAATTTTCCAAGAATTTGAGCCTTGAGTTATATAAAGTTGTGGGTGAACCCAGCTGACTACCTAGAATTTACCTCTTAAATCTACCTTATGGTTTTCTACTCATTAGTGTACATTTCAATATCTCTTATGAAGTAATGAAGATTCTATTTCTTGATGAAAAAGCCCTAGAAAAGAAAATCAGCTTATAGTGTTGATGAGGGAAGTGAAATGAGAGAAACGAGGTCTAAGAAAGTTGTGGTTCTTATTTAGAAAATAGGAACTCAATATAAATTGAAGTATAAAATATTAATTTTTGATAATTTCAAAGTAGGTGAACAAGTTTACCATGTATTCTATAGAAAAACAAAAAAAGTTGATTCATTTAAATTGGTTCATAAAGTGATTAACTAATAGTTTAATCACTTTATGAGATAAAATATTGGTAAATTTTATAAATCAATTTAGTTCTTATGTAGAGAACATATATAAACCTTTGCCACATTCAAAATCACAGGAAGACACCTTAAAGGGTTTATCAAGTCCATTTCCCAAAAGAGGTGGGTGTCCCCCTAAAATGAACCCTAGAGCTAGTCAATTTAGATTTTCTCTACCCCGTTCCTCTTGAATCCTCTGTGCCTGGGGCACTGGTGAACGATTGCAGACCACTGCACTGACACACACTGAAATAGGAAGACTGCAATTTTCTAGATGTTTTAGGTCAAAAATCTTGTTCTTGAGGTCAAAAGAGAGTAAATTAGTTAAAACAAAACTTGTTTTTTTAAAAAATCTACCAGGATCAACCTCTCTTGAATAATCTCTTAATTAATCTCTTCAACTTTGGCCTTACAGGCACAATACATGAGCCACTATTTGTATAAGAAAAAATTTTTAGTTGACTGTAGTGGTTTTTTTTTTTTCAGAAATTTTACTGTGGTGTTCTTTGTTTTTATCTCCTTTGTAGAATCCTGGTTGACCAGATCAACAATCATGTTTCTCATATTTTTAACTCAGTCTTGTATACTTTAAATATTTAAAAAAGTGGTATGGTACCCAGGCTCCAAAATGGCTCACAAAGATTCTTGTCTCTTGGTATTCACACCCATGGCTAGTCCCTCCCACATCGAACAAGCTGACCTGTGTAACCACTAGAGTATTGTGTGTATGATGGTGCGTGACTTCTGAGGGCAGGTCAAAAAAGAAGTTGTGGCTTCCATCTCTCTTTCTCTTGGATTATCACTCTGGGGGAAGCTAGCTGCCATGTCATAAGGCCACTAAAGCAGCTCTATAGAAAGGCTGATGTGTCAAGGAGCTGAGGCCCCCTGAATGCAGCTAGCACTAACTCGTCAGACATATGAGTGAGCCACTACAGAAGTAAACCTGCTAGTCCAAGACAAGCTCTCACACGATATCACAGCTCTGGTCGACATCTTGACTATATTAGGAGGTCCCCCAGAGGAACTGTGAGATAATGAGAGCTCATTGTATAGGCCACTAATGTTTTGTGATAAATTGTCATAAATCTCTGGGTAACTAGTCCAACTAGTTAGAAAAGCTCGTAATTTTTTTTTTTCTAAACCTCATTATAAAAACCCTTGGAAAACCTTATTTAACACAAGGATAATCTCTTATTATGAGAAGATCTGACTGTTTCTTTCAAGATACGAGTCGTTCTTACAATTTTAAGTGAGGTGGTAAATGGGCAGGTGTTACTTCTGGCTTTGCTGGAGGAGGTGAGACAGGCAGCGAGAGGAGCATTCTCGTCCTCATCTGCGGCGTGAGATGGGGCAGCGCATCCCTAACGGTGACCTCTTTGCAGAGTCCCAGGCACTAAATGAAAGTCATGAGAACTCTAGGGTTTCTTCTGGGAGCATCTCTGTCTTAGGAAACGTCAGACAAAGCAAACAGAAATTTGGTTTCATTTCTCCATTGTTTCACGGATGTATTTCAATGTGGCAAAAACCCTTCTTTTGTGCTACATATCAGCATTGAATGACTGAAGTGTAAACTCTTGTGAAACTTTCATTTAATTACACATGAAGCTCCATAGAATTTCACCCACAGAACAGTAGGGTTGTTTTGTCAAGTGTTCAAGACCTAAATTCGCCGCTGGCTCACCCCCAGCGCAGTCATGCGATTAGTCACGCAAGTTGTCACAAACCCCCTTTACCATAAAGGAGTCATAGCTGACGGCCACACCGGTGCTCACTTCTCAAAACATTCTCTGAAAACTAAACTAACATGCATGTCGGTTTAGACGTACTTTTCATGTTTGTTTTGCCCAAAGCATGGGCCATGTCAGAGAAGATGGAGACACCTTCACGGCCTGTTAGTCACATCTCACCAAAGCTCCTCAATGGGCTGTCAGACAAGAAAGGAGCCTCATGTAGCCACCTTAATCAGCATCCCCCATCTGTGAGGTCATCGGGATGTTTCAATGCTCAGCTCTCATTAGTTGAGTGCATTCCACGGGCAAGTCCTTAACATTTGTAACTTTTGCTGCCACATCCTGAGAAAGGCTTTCTGCAGAATGACACTTTCCCCATGGGTCAACCACAGTAATGAGTTGAGGTGCCCTTTGCGCTCACTGGCAGTATATGTTGATATTAACCTTTCGTGTTGTGAGGTGTCGCTTTTACCCTTGGCTTCTGCCATGGAAGTCTCATTATTTCTAATAGGCTGTGGCAATTAGGGTCTTGGGGCTGTTGATCGCAGCCATTTGGAACGGGGAAGGGGAACTCAGGGAGAACAGTTGCTTTTTCTTTACATGAACAATGTGAGGCATAGCTCAGCCTAAATCTGCAAACAAGAGAGGCCATGGTGGACCTCCGGCCACCGATGGGAAACTCCCCAGCGAGTCCTCTCACGTGTCCTTTCCTCGCAGTAGCCACGGGCTGTTCTCAAACCCCTTTTGTGCAGAACTGGACATGCTCGGCAGATATTTCAGTGGGTTGGATTTGGCCTAACAAGAAAGTCATTACTAAACAGAATTATCTGGGAAAGAATTGAGTGCGTTCGAAGAGGCTTTTGTTTCTTTCAAAGATAGTTGGCTGGAAAGGGTAAAGAATGACACCGACAACCGGCCGTCTTGAGTGGTTCATGGGCTCTCTGAGGAGGCAGCACTGAGCCCAAGGGATGCAGGAAAGTCCCTCAGACTTGTGATTGGGAAGTCTGACTCCTGATGACTCTGTGGTTGTTAAAGTCAATGGGCTTGCCATGAGCTGCTCACTCAAGGTTAGAACAATGCATTGGTTGGATCCTTACAGCCTGGGGATGAAGGGGACGAAGAGGAAAAGGTTCACACTAGAGTAGGTACACAGGAAATCACCAATACCTAAAAGCATAATATAGGGCCAGCATTCACATTCTTTCCAGTGTTTTGATCTGCAGCCCTGTCTATCTTAGAAAGAAAACCAAGCTAAATTAAGCGTGCTTTCTGCTTCAGACGACATGAGATTGAAGGCTAAGGGACAGCTCAGGAGAAAGACTTCAGCTTATTTGTAAGCAGTGAAGCTTGAAATGTCCCATATCAGGACAAGATTTTTCTAAACAAATGCAAGAAAAAGCCCCTATATTAATCTATTTATGAAAATAACATTTGGGAAAGCCCCTCCAATAAATGTCTCATAAATTAAGGATGTGCAGTGTCAGAGACCCTAATGCTGCTGCTGAAATAATCAGTCTTGGTGATGTCGCAGTATGGTCTGTTCCTGAGAGTCCGCTGCTGATTTATTTATTCCTTGCTCTGCAAAGTGACACATTTGAAAATGTAAGTTCACTTCAGTCGGGTTGATCCATGGTACAAATACATGGCAGTTGTGAGGTAGAGTTCAAAATGTATAACCAGTAATCAGTGAAAGTTAGTTCTTCCTTGAGTAAGTAAGAAGTCTCTAGAAAAATGCCCTAAGAGCCAATTTTCCTTCCTTCCTCCCTCCCTCCCTCTCTCCCTCCCTCCTCGCCTCCCCTCTACCTTCTTCTGGTTAGTGCTCTCAGTCCCAGGGAAAATTCCTCTCTCCTTGGGGTCGTCCTTCCTTACTTTTTCAAGTTGTTGAAACCTTAGGCCCCAGGTGAAAGTGTGGGCTGCTTGCAGCTTTTGGTCTAGGCTGTTCAAGCCTTTGGAGCAACAGAAGTCCTTCCGTTTACATGGCCAGTTCAGATCAGCAGGGCTCAGGCTCAGGCCCTACATCCATTTGGCAATGAGGAGTTTACATCATTCTGGAGTCTCCCGTGTTCATAATTTCCTCGTGGAAACAGTTGGTGGCTTGAAAATGTGGGGGTTGAGAGTTCTCTGCTATCTTTTTACATTTTGAAAATGCAACCAAAATCTTTGTAATATATAGCATGTCCACACAGGAAATGTCATCTCAGTCAGGACATTATTACGAAAAGGGAAACTTGTTACTTGGTTTGCTCACTTTGAAGACCAAAATCTTACTACAGTAGGTCTGTCTGGTCCAGATGATCTGTCTATCTATCTATCTATCTATCTATCTATCTATCTAACCACCCATCCATCCATCTATTCATCACAATACCTAAAGGGGACTTTAGAAGATGACAAAAATGATTTTAAATAAATGAACACACTGAACAATTGGCAGATGAGAAAACTGAGGTTCAAATAACTTTCTGAGGGCAACATATGTACAATAGTATCTGGTGGAAGCTGAACCCAATCCTAAACTTTGAGTTTTAAATCCAGCATTTGTTTTCTACTGTGTTGAGAGTCATGAAATAGCTGCTCAACTTTTCCCCTCTGATATCCCCGAACAGGATACCACAGTGACCTTTATTAAGAAAAGTCTTCTAAGGTCAAGAACAGAGAACATGTGGGAGAGGGTGAATTATGGAGCTGGATCTGGAAAGAATTCAGTAGCGTGACTGTGCTGTTCGTATTATTGTCAGCTATAATTCAGCAAGAGCTCTTACAGGGAGAACTTCCTTAATTTATGAGAGAGGAAATTTAAAGTTTTTTTCCCAAGTACTATGTCCATAAATGGTTAGATTATATGAGACTCTTTGCTTTTGTATGTTTACAGTTAGCTTGTGCCAATATACAAGGTTGAAGTACTTCTTTCAGAAAATAAAATTAAGTATGTTATGGTAAATTGCTGTGTGGAAGTAAATGCAGTAGTGAATGAGTACTTCCTGGCCACGAGGGGACCATGGAGGGCAGCGAAGAGGTGACTGACCATCTGACCTTAGAAGGAAGAACTGGCAGGGAAATCACCATTACAGGAGGTCACCATTTTCTCCATAGTTGTCCCACACCGGGTTGCAAGCCACAGTTAATGCTGTCCCTAAGTGACCATAAGATAGTTCTCAGTTTAATTGTAAACTACTCTGACAATTGAGAGAATTTCACAGTTTTACAACCTAATCAGTGGTTTGGCTTTCAATTATTATTATTATTATTTTTTATAGGCACTTGACAGAGTAAACACATGTTACAAAGGGTTTTAAGTTTATATGCTTTACATAGTGACCAAAAACAAAAACAAAAACACCCAATCCACAATGTTGATTTTTGTCTTGGAGCTGCAGACTCCACAAGGCCAGCCCTCAAACCTGTTTGCTTACGGTAAAGAAGGTACTTGCAGCCAACTTCTTTCCTACTGAAACTGTATTATTGTTTTAGCCAGTGACGTCCTTTCCCTTCCCTGTGTTAAAATTGCTATGCAGCACATATCATTTAGCATTTATTATAAAGAAATAAAGTCACCTGTCTGGGAGAATTATGAAACCCTTTGAAATCACTGGCTCCAGCCTGGAGATTACAAAACCAGACTTGAGAATCTTCTTAATAAAATGTAGAAGGTCGGGCTTAATGACCTTCAGTTTTCCACACTCAGCTTCTTTTTTTTTTTCTCCAAAAAAAATGTATTGATTTTAGACAGAGAGGAAGGAAGAGAGAGAGAGAGAAACATTGATTAGTTGCCTCCCATATGCACCCCAGCTGGGGATTGAACCAGCATCCTAGGTGTATGCTCTGATCAGGAATCAAACCCCTGACCTTTTCATGTATGGGATGACTCTCCAACCAACCGAGCCACACTGGCCAGGGCAACACTCAGCTTCTTTATAAAGCTTTTGGACAAATTGCAATCTTACCCCTATGGTCTCCAAAATACTTTTATTTAAATTTATTTTTTCATCCTCACTGGAGGACATATTTTTCCCCACTGCTTTTAGAGAAAGAAGAAGGGAGAGAGAGAAACACTGATGCAAGAGACTAGCATTGATCGGTTGCCCCTGCACGTGCCTGAACTGGGGATTGTATGTGCCCGCGCCTGGACTGGGAATAAACCCACAATCTTTTGGTTATGGGATGATGCTCCAACCAACTGAGCCATGGCTCCCAAATGCTTTTTGGAAAAGAGAATTTCTTCTCCATAATAAAAGGCACTACTGTCTCAGCTCCAAGCTGCAAGAAAATGGCGAGCTAATTTTTTTAAGGAAAATATTATTTTTTTGTGAAAGGTCAGTATTAACATAACAAGTTTAAAGTCATGGAAATTTTGCCAAAATGCATGTCCTGAGGTTTGATGCATTTCTACTAGACTTGCCTGTAGGAGAGAGCCTGGTGCAGCCTGCAGAGGCTGTTCATGCAGCTCACTGAAATTGCAATGACCTTGCTCCAACCTGGGAACCACTGGAGCAACACCAAGAAGACCATATGAAAAGCAACAAACTCATGGTAACATGAAGTTAGTTATTCTATTCAACATGTTAAAATGAATAAGGAATATTTTTTATGCACTTTAGTTTCCTGTTCCATCTACAAATAGAACAATCATCCTGCATAGTCTAGTGATTTGTCTTTTGTGAAACGTGTACAGAAAAATGCTCTGTGGTCTCAAGGGCATCCTGCCACTTCATACCCTGTCTCCTCAGGCCTACAGAACGGGTAAAGGGAGGGCATGGATGTTCATCCAGCCGACACAGTGAAATGTACTCTCTTCCAGGATTGGAAAAAATCACTCTGCTTTCCAAGGGTTCAAGAAGCCCTGATGTGAGAAAAAGGAGAGAGCTGGGAAGCTCTGGGGTGGTAGCAGCCTGGGCTGTGACTTCTCCCTTCACCACAATTCTCTTGGAGGGCAGGGCAGGGCAGGCCTTGGCAGGGCTGGGCACTGCTCCTTTGGCTCCTTGCCTTACTGGGGAGAACATCTGGCCATGTGGCCATCTGCCCTTTGGACTTGATTTAAGGGGAGACTCCCCAAGGCAAAAACGCCAATTAAAAACTGTCTCCCTGGCTGACAGCAAGCCCCAAATGGCCCCAGCACAGCAGAGTGGTGGGTGTTGGGTTCTCACATTTCTGAGCAGCCTGACACGGGCCAGTTCCTTGCTAGGTACTAGGGATATTCAAATGACCTGAGTAGGCACGGAACCATTACTCAAGGATGTGTGTTTCTAGCAGGAAGCACACATGTGGTGACTAAACCTTAGTTTCTGTCCTGGAAGAGAAGAGCCCCTGGAAAAGACAGGAAGTAAACCTACCTTCAATATTCCATGCTAAACACAAGGATGTGAGTGAGCACTGGGTATCACAGGAAGAAGGCCTCTCCCTTCTTTACCTGTGAGGAGATCCTTCATAGATGTGAGGATCTAAGCACTGTAAGGAAAGTTGCAATAGGAGACGAGACTGCTACTGATCATCTTTCATCCTTTAAGAGCTTTCGGTTAGTTGATTCATGGAGAATTTCATGAAGAAATATGTAGATAGAAGTGCACATCCATTTGTCTTTCAACTGGATGACTGCACAGCAACACTCAATTTGACACTGGGTAATTTTTTTGTTCCTTGGGTTTCAAGTTTTAAAGTTTCAAACTGAAAAATAAGCCTTGTATTGAAGTGGCTGGTAATAGAATCCAAAGGACCTGTGATCACTCAAAGGCAAGAGGAGGGAGTGTGTTTGGGAGTAAAGAAGATGACTGCTAAGGGGGGTGGGGGGGGAACGCGAGCCATGCAGGATACTAATGGATCTGCGTTGGATTTCGTCTGAGTCAGGACTTAATGGCTCTGTCTGAGTCATAGGGAGAGATGTGCATGAGGAAAAGTGGAAGCCAAGTTTGGGGACAGTAGGAGGATCAGTTTACCAGAAGTGGATGGTCAGCATAGACCGCCACCAAGTTAAGACCGGCAAGGGAGATTAGAATCATGTCATGGAGGGTTTTAAGGAAGATGGAAGAATTTGGGATTGTATTCTGTAGGTACAACGAAGCCATCAAATGTTTTTGAAAAGGCAAGAGATATATCCAAGGAAAATTTTAGTAAGCTTAACTTAACAGAGGAGCTTAATATGCATTTACCTGGGAAGAAACTAGGAGGGAGATGAGTTAGAAGCCTACAGCAGTTGTCCGAGCATGGGGCAGTAAGGATGAACCAATTTGATGGTGAGAAGAATGTAAAGCAACACAGTTAGGAAGAATCATTAAAGTAAGACCATTCAGTAGATATTTGTTGAGCATCTGCCGTGTGCTAAACATAATATTAGGAGCTAGGGGATACAAATCTGGACCTCTTTCCCCTCCTTTTCCCTGTGGTGGCAGTGCCAAGGGACCCAGATACACAAAGAGAACAGCAAGATGGGAGCCCTGGGAAGAGGGTGCCTTGGCTCTGGTTAGCTCCTGCTGGGTGTTGAGTAACTTTGCAGGACTAGAGGAGACAGGCTGGGAAGATAAGGTCAGGGAGAAAAGGGCAGGGCATGCAGATTTCAGACCCTGGGGAGGCCAGGCTAGTGAGCACAAGGATAATCTTATGGAACTCCTCAGTGGCTGCTCTGGGGAGTAGTCAGGCCATTTCAAGATGGGGAGGCACTGAGTGCATGGTGGCTTAGAGTTGCTGTTGTTACCAGTTACTAGAAAATCTTTAAAACAAATAGGCACATGTTCATACAGCTATGTACACACATTTATCCCTAAAATGAACTGAACTTCTTTCCTGCAAAGGCATAATGCCCACAGAAGGGTCTCTGTCCTTGGTTCACATGGAGAGTAACAGATTGGGATTCCCCTCCTGCTAGAGCTGTGTGTCCACCTTGGAACGCAAAGCAATAGATCAGGCTGGACCCACCCTAGTGTTTCCTTTTCTGAGGTTTGACACCATTCAGGCTTTACTTACGGGGAATTGTGTGGCTGTCACACTCTTCATGAGGCTGCAAGACAGTGTGATAGTGTTCCTTGAAATCATTTCTTCTCTCTATTCACAAGGCAACACATGCCACCCTGGGAAATGATGTGAGAAAGACTTCAAAAACCACTGGTGCCCAAAGAATGGTGGAAGTCAGGAGCCAAGCCAAACTCGGAAGGATGGCCATGGTGTCAGGTACCAGGTGAGAATAAAATCAACCTTCCAGACCCTGCATGCTGCCTCTGAGGCCATGGAATAGGGGCTCTGGCTTCTCCAGACAGAAACGCTTTGCCAAGTAAGAACTGCCCATGTCAGAGGCTGCAAGATGCTCTTTCCAACCACGAAACAAGAGGCTATGAGGTCACTGTCAGAAGTCAGAGCCTGGGGCCAGAGCAAGCCCCTACTTCTGTGACACTGGGCCTGGGCACTGTGGGTGCTCTAAGCCATGGAGAGCTCTGCTTGGCTAAATCTTGTTCCCTCCTGTCGCTGTAGATATGTCCAAGCACCACAGGTCCCCTGGAGAAATTAATAGTGGTTGGAGAGGAACCTCATTCTTCAGGGAAGCTGGGGGTATCTAGGAACCAAAGATGAAGAAATAGGGGAGAATATGTATTAAGAGACAGAAAATTTGTTTGGGTTCTGGTTCCTGGGGCAATACTTGGTCCCAGATGCGAGCTCTGTGGAGCTATCATGTGCAGTGGAAGGAGAACTCCCTCCCAAGCTGGAGGCTTCAACAGTCAGTACTGGATGTAGCTCTGAATCAGCCTTCTGGTGGTTCTCTCCCAAGTACATTATTGTGGTGCCCATTTGGGAGAGAGCCCGAGGGGGTCCTCTCTTTCTAGAAAACAGGTAATGTGATATTTGGGTTTCAGATGAATATCAATGAAAAGACCATCCTAAGTACCTGTCTTTGCCCTTGCTGGGCTGGACTGCACTGAGAGCATCCACCTGTCCATTAACTCCTACTGGGAACAGACTACTCTCTCCTTCCCTTGGTCCATGGCCTCTCCACTGGGGAGCAGATGGCCATCAAGTAGAAGGTAGGTTGAGCCACAGAAAATTCTCATTTTGTTAGTTAAAAGCTATAAAATGGCTAAACAATGCTGTTATGTCGACCATTTCAGGGCCTGTGAAATAGCTCTTCCAGGTCATTCTAATATTTTCTAGCATTCCGTGCCCAGGTCTATGCTAGGCACTGGGGGTACAAGAAATGTCATTCACACCCCTGTCTGTGGGGGTTTACATGCTACTGGGAGCCAGCAACTATGACCCACAGCCAAATCCGGCCCACTTATCTGTGTCTGTAAAGTTTTATTGGAACCCAGCTACACTCCCTTCTCTACTTACTGTCTATGACTGCTTTCATGTTCTGGGCGTTGAGCAGTTGCCCAAAAGCTGTGCCATCCGCATAGCTTAACCGTTTTTTATCTGGCCTTTCACAGAAAAGCTTGCTGACCCCTGCGTCACGTGGTGGCAAGAGACAATAATCACTCACACACACTGCCGTTTCTCTCACTGCCCTGCAGCCTTCTCCTTTCCTGCCTCATTTCTTACCTTTCATCACTGTTCCTTTTTCTCCTCTACTTGTCAAGATTTCCAGTACCCCCCTTTCATCGGTCTCTTCCACTCTTCTTGGCTGCTCCTGGTCTGTTTTTTAAAAGTTATTTTAAGTTTAAATTTTATTCTTTTTCAATTACAGTTTGTATTCAATATTACTAGTCTTAGTGTCAGGTGCACAGCAGAGTGGTTACACAATCATGTACTTTATGAAGCGGTCCCTTGCTATTCTATTACCCGTCTGACAGCACACATAGTTATTATAATGTTATCGACTACGTTCCCTGTGCTGTACTTTACATGCCATAATTATGCTGTAACTATTCATTTGTGCTTCTTAATCCCTTCACCTTTTCCGCCTTTCCCCATACCCACCTCCCCTCTGGGTCTGTGAGTCTGTGAGTCTGTTCTCTGGTCTTCTGTGCCCTCATTTCTTTCTGCTCTGTTCATTTTCCTCCCTTTTCTCACCTGCTTCTGCTCCTTGCCCATCTCCTCTCACCTCTCGCTCCTTCTTTTTCTGCTTTCATTTCTTCTTCTCAGTGGTGCCTCCTCCTCTTCTCACCATTTAGAGCAGCCTTTTCTTGCTCCAGCAGAGTTTTGTGTTGACTTCCCCATTTGGATGTCCTCAGCCCACAAGGCAGGGTGGATACTTAGCTGGTAAGGAAAGGGAGCAGGAAAGAATCAGTGCACATTAAGTTGGTTGGCTGCCGCCATGATTGGTCAGTGTCAAATATTTTGAAAATTACCCCCACCATGAGACCATCTGTCAGAAAGCTCAAAGTTTAGAAATACTGTCTAGAGACCTTTCTCTTGGGGACTTCATTAGTCTCTGTTTATGAGCTAAGCCACTGGAGTTTTAATGAGGCTCTTACTGTTTTTAATAGTGAGGCAGTGTCTAGAATTTAGAAAGTAAGTCCATTCAAAATTAGGATGGGTGTGTGTGCTGGGTGGTGCGTTTCTTCCCACAAAGCAATGTGTTTTGAATCTAAGACACTTGTGGTCAAATGTTTCTCAGAAGCATGAACCAATACTTGCTAAAGACTTCCTTATGCAATGGTGTATGGGAAAAAAGTCAAAACTGAGTAGTCCGGAGTCATTTTTAAGTAATTAGCAAAGGTATACCCAACATTCTTACATCACTCGTCATTGATGCCAGAGTGACTAGAGGGCTCGGACTACAGGACTGCCAACCACAAAGCCCACAGCTGAGGTCGGGGGAAAGACCCAGCACCCGGCAGCCTCAGACTTTACCTAGCTTTAGAGAATGCTGCCTAAAAGATATTTCAGGGGCAAAGACTTGGTTGAATTGGCCTTGAATTTGAACCTATTCACTCTAATTACTTTTCTTTCCCTTTTAAACATTTTTGTTCAACCCTTGCTCCCTTTTCTCAGCACTATGGTGAATATAGCAATTCCTATTTTTGCGTAATATGTTTTTGAAACTTTTGGGCAAACCACTTAGTCATTGTATTTAACATAAAATCCATAAACTTGGTATGGAAAAAGGGAGAAAAGGATTTAGTTAAATAATGTGTAATAGACATTTTTGGTTTACCCCAGAGATTCTGTTATTTTTTTTGCTATTAGCCTTCATTTCATTTTGGAGATCAATTTGGCTCTATGGAATCTGACTCCAGGGGTAAAATATATGACTCAGAGCAGCATATTTGACTCCCTGTTCATTGTAATTGGTTCTGAGTAGACATGTGACTAAGCAGATGCAATCAGAGAACATCTCAAAAATTTTGCTAGGAATTCCATAGCAAATACTTTTTCTCCTTCATGCAAGATGTGAATTTGTAAGCATATAGCCCAGGGAGTTGTTTGCACCCATCTTGGAACCACCAAGGGTGTTAGGCAAGGACTTAGACAAAAAGAAACTAGATACGTAGTGACGTTGCTGAGCTGCTGGGCCAAGCCTCACCTGAAGCTTCTGAACTTTACAGTTATGTAAGTCAGTAAATTCCTTTACTTGTTCAAGTCAAATTGGGTTGGGTTTTCTGTCACTCACAACCAAAAGATTTCTAGCTTTTGAACAGGACAATCGAATAATGATCACAGGACAGAAAGAATCAGGAGTCCAAAGACTGGGTACCTGTGTCTGCCACATGCCAACTAGCTGTGGGACCTTCCATGACTCCTCTCCGCATTCCTCTCTGGGCCTCAGTTGTGTCTCTGAAATACATAGAGGTAGTAAAACCTTTGTCTTCATGTCTTCTTTAAAATCAATTCCAGCTCCACGATTCTCTGAGTTAAGGTGTCTTGATGGTGTACTATTTCTGTCAATGGCCCACTACACTTCCAGCTCTCTGGGTAGAAACCTTGATGCTATCTCTGTATCCCACCTCCTTCTCTTCTTTGTCTCCTATATCCATTCAGTTATGGGGGTTTGGCAATTCTTCTAAGTGTCCCTTCTTTTCTTCTCTTCCTTCTGATTCTTACCAACACTGCTCATGTCCAGCCCTTGATCGGCCCCCTACATCTCTCGACAGTGCCTACTCTGTTCAATCCAACTTCCTCACTCTTGCTGGATTACTATCTTCAAATAAACTTTTAAAACTTTACTGGCTGCCCCATTGATGGAAAATGAAATAGACATCTTTCAGCATGGTGTTCTATGCGGTCCATTCATTGCAGCCACACTGGTTCTTTGGCTTTGATTACCTAGAGGTTCAGTTGGAACACAGGAATAGAATGACTGTCTTTAATTTAATTTATTTTTATTAACTTTCAGGTATAATAATGATGTTGTGGTTATTTTCTCTTTCAATTTTATTTTGTATTGGCTTCAGATGTACAGCTTAGTGGTTAGACTATCATATACTTTACAAAGTATTTCCTTGATGTTTCCAGTACCCACCTGGCACCATAGATAGTTATTACAATATTGTTGACTGCATTCCTCATGCTGTACTTTCCATTCCCATGACTATTTTGTAACTACCAATTTCTACTTCTGAATCCTTCAACTGCTTTCACCTAGTTCCCTAAGCCCCCTACCCTTTCCGGCAACTACCAGGTCAGTCTATGAGATAGAATGACTGTCTTTTTCAGGGTGAAAAAGACACTTGATGCATGAATTTGATGCATGAACTAGTGGTGATAGTCCCTTCCAAAGATTTTTTTTGGGAGTGTTGAAATCTGAGAGTAAATCGGTGCTGGGCCCAGGCTGTAGGGCGTGAATGCTGGTGAACATGAGGACTAGCAGCCTTCGCGCTAGCACCCCAGGGTCTGTGAGCTCCTCAGGCTCTATAAATTCCCTCAGGACAGGGTATCCTAGGAAAATGTGTATGCCTTTCAGATGTTAAATGCACTTATTAGAGCGATAAGTATCTTGCATGTGGTCAGCTCTGAAATAGCGGCCGTTTTAAACGTTTGTGACGTTAATGTAACCCAAATAGGTACCGGTTACTGTCTAACTGCTCTCCTCTTGAAAACATATATTAATGAATTAAGCATATACTTTATCGGGACACCCTGTAGTAGGAAGCCATGGAAAAAGTGACTGTTGATTAATTGTAACCTAGAAATTAGTGCTGAATTGAGAGGAGACAGTCTGTATTTGATGTATATTTTTAATAAGAGAAGCCCTGGCTCCCGAAGGCCTGTGTGCTCCGAAAGAATGTGCTGAGCTGGTCTTGTTTTCTTTCTCCTGGTCCCCAGGACAAGGTGCTCCTCCCACAAGCCCTTGCCAAGCCTTTATGCATGTGGAGTCAAAACATTTTGAATATGGGCTCAGCACATGTGAGGAGGCTTTAAACAATAGCTGAACATGTAACTGTACTGTGGGCTCATTCAGTCAGTGTTGCAGTTTAAATTTCCTGAAGTTTGGAAAACTGTATGTAGTTTGTACAATATCTCAGCATTCCCAACCAGACTGAAGTGGAGCAGCTGTTCCTGCTGCAGACTAAACAAATGCATAGAGATGCATTGGAAGGAGCCACGGAGACAGTGTATCTATAGCTTTTGGCATTATCTATTTAACTGACTCACTTGTGTGTGTACTTATAGGTTATGTACAGTGGAGCACTGTGTATGATTCGGTGGTCAAAATAAGAATATTCATTAACACCACTTCAGCTGGCCAACTTTGATTTCAGCTACAAATCAAGTCAACTTAAACATCTAAAAGAACTAGATTCAGGAACTGTCTTTTTTTTTTTTTTCATGGGGAAAAGGGGATTCTAGAAGGGAATTTAGGGCTTTTTTAGGACTTAGGGTCAGGGAACACCGGGTGACAATGTATGAAGAAGACAAAAGTGGCTTGGGAAGAGAGGAGGGGGCGATGAATGGTGAATGGATGAAAATGGAACTCAACTGCTTTATCGTGTCCTAGACTGAACATCAGCACCTACTTGGCAGTCCCTTCTTTTTCCTGCTTTCTAGATTAAACACGGAGAAAGAAATAGCCAGTGTTAGATGAACATACCTCTTCCTGCCTTGTTGTACAGTTTTATAAATCATAATAAAAACTCGGACTTAAGTGATTGAAGGGCAGACCAGGTTAGTGAGTGGGCTGAGATACTGAAAATTATGCAAAGGGTGCATCGTCGTAACTAACGCGGATATGTAAGGACACAAACTAGTGGCTAAGCAAGCGTCCTCGGCACTCCCAGGTTAAGGTCTTTGCTGGTTTGCTTTGATGAATTGAGAAATGCCTTTTCTATTTCTATATTTCTTGTTGGTAAGCAAATATTTCCTGTTAAAATATCTGAAAATGGCTTATCCTCCTAAGTAGTTTAGAACTCCTCTTATTTATGTTATTGTTGACACTAAAGAATATGTTAAAATCTTTTGTTGGTACAAACTTTAGATCACCTTGTATGCAACTGAAGATTAGCATATTATTGAGGATGAAATTTGCCTGGATTTTGTGCTGGGAAGTTGCTGAGTCTCTGCTGAAGAGTATTTAAGGGAAGGAGCAGAGCAGAGTCAAACCATTTAATAAGTATTTGTTGAGTCTTTTCCTGTCCTGCCCACACAGAACTGGATGTGGTAAATTGGGATAAGATGAGTATGGTAGCTAAATACGAAAACAAACAAACAATACCCACACACTCTGCAAACCACACTTGAGCACAAGCACCTCTTCGCCCCTCACGTCTCTTAGCCAAAAGGCCAGCAAAGGGTAAAATACAGTGATTTGTATCCTCTCCCTTATTCTGCCCAAATTCTGGGAATCAGAAATGGACAGTGGGAGGTAATAAGAAGAGAAACAAAATCTGATTAACCACAAAGCAAATGGCTTTGGGGTGAATTCTAAAGCAGAGCACAGGAAAAGGAGATCATTAAAATGTTTTTGTTTTATCAGTGTGTATGATGCTTTATTTGAATCCCACTTCTTTTCCAAATATCATTTGTTCTCTCTTTGCATGAATTTCTCTGCTCATAATTTCCTCCACATCCTGAATGAGCCCCATCTTCGTCTCTGAATATTATTTTCATTTGAAGTTCAATGCTTTTTCTTCAACTTTGCTAAAATAGCGGCCACTTATGAATTTCTTTATGTTCTCTATTCCAGCTTCATTTTTTTTTTTTTTTGCTAGCTCTTGAGAAGTTAGTCTAACTTTAAAATTCAGAACTCCATTTCCTTCCTACCTCCCCAATTTCTCTTTGTCATAGTTAAAATTTTGGTCTACTGCTCTGGGCCATTCTCTTTCTCTGTGTATTCAGAGGCTTTATTTTTGATTACCCTTCTCTGAAAAGCTCTCTCACCCGAACACCACACTACACCCATCTAAAACCAATGAAGTGAGAGAGTATGTCATAGAACAGAAAGAGTTTGGTTACCTGGCGCTGGCAGAGCCAAACACCAGACGCAGCAGAATTGCAGCAGACAGAGATCAGCTATTTTACTGTGAATGGAGACACCCAGAAGAATGGGAAGCTAATGTTCAAAACCCTCAACTCCTGGACGACATGGAGGTTACAGATAATAAAGGGCAAAATCACAAGACACTGTGGGTTAGAGGTTGGAGATGTGCTGGGAGTTATTTGGTCAGAGGTCAGATAAAGGTCATAAACCATTTCTTTAGGTCTTGAGGACAGCCCTGAGGTCTGCTCTGGCATCCCTCCAATCGGTTTCATGGAAAAGTAGCCGGGAGAGGGGTGGAGTTTTTTCCACCTTAGGGCTCAGGACCTAAAACATAACTAGGTCAAGATGTTACCTTCAGCTTACCAGAAACCCATACCTTGTCACCCTTAGTCAGGGCATGGCCATTGTTTCTGGCTACTGTAGGGGGTTAAAGACTAGTAAGATAAAGGGCTAAGGCTTATATGCTGTGAAGAAACTGAAGAGCGTGCTGGGACTTTATATTAAATCAAAATCATACACTAAATCAGGACCTTCAATTTCAGGTAGAGAGCAAGCAGGGCCACAATTTTGGGTGAGAACAAGAAATCTTGACTCATCCACAGAATGTCAACAACATACAAACCCAGATTCAGAGAATCTGGCTAGTAGGTAGGGCAAGTCAGGGAGGTAAGATCTTCCCACCACACCTTCCTCCAGCTCCTTGGTACACCCCTCCTCCACTGCCAAGGGCCTCTGAGGGTCCTGGGTGGCTCCACCGCCACTTCTGTTGTTGAGAATGCAACACAGAGAGCGATCCCCTTGTTACCTTTGGCACATGTTTCAAGGATATCGCCTCATGGGTTCCTGCTTTCCTAGGAACTACCGCTCTGGAATGGGGAGGCTTTGGTGGTACCAGGGGGTGGTGGGGTGCTGGGGCTCCTATCTCTGACAGATTTTCTTAAAATCCCTCACAATAAGCACACAGTAAAGCATGCAGTTAAAATGATCCTATGAACAAATCCATAAAATAATTGGTAAAGCATGTGATTAAAATGATTAAGTAAAACTACATTTAGAAAAATAATTGGCAAAGCATGTATTTAAAATGCATCCTACCATAATTTGTAGAAGGAAGGCGCCAAGGAAGTACTTTGTCACTGGGAAATAGATTGTTTGAAAAGGGGAAATATCCCAGATTTTGATTCTATCAAGTCCACTTAAGAAACCCTCTAGGTGGGTTTGTAGTTGGTATTAGCGGGCAAGCAGGCCAGCTAGTAACCACATCCGTCATAAGCTCAGTTTCAGCTCAACTCTCTGAGCAGCTGGGTTCCTCCCACACCCCATTCTCCATCTCCTTCCCAAGCCCCTCTTATTTAACAATCCAGAGCTTCTATTGGCTGTAGGTGAGGAGCACAGTGCAGGGACAAGGAGAGTGGGACATTTGGGGAAGAGAAGGACTCTGGGATAGGTGGCATTGATAACTCAGGAGTCAACTTTCGTTTCTACTCCTGCTGCTGCCACTGACTGACATTTATTTGATACTTCCCACATGCCAGGAACTTGATATACTTTATCTGCAGTCCTTCCAATAACCTTGAACCAGAGATATTTTTCTCTACTTTTTTATGCTAAACCCATGGGTCAGACAAGTTAAAACACAACGTTCCAAAGCTAATAAGAGGCAAAGATCCCATGAAAATGTCTGACCATAAACCTGACCCCTTTTCTCTACACCCATGTCTCTCTGAGGATCATGGACTGACCTGCAATATATAGAACCCCCTTCAATTGTGGGATGACTTATGACAACTTTTAGCCTGATTTTACACACAGTTCCATCTGATTATTCAGACATAAACTCTCACTTCCCTTCTCAGGCACAAAAGGTCATCTGTGCAGCCCAAAACAACATTGTAAACTCCTATCCAATTTCCTGTCTGTGTATCTTTCAGAGTAATTATGGATCATCCCTCTAGGTTTTTCATTGATATCTATGTTTTGTTGATTTTCTTTTCTCCAGATGCATTGGGGGCACATGTCCAAATCAAATATCGTTTATTTCTTCCCTCTTATTTTGAAGTTCCCTTTGTCTTTCACTCTCTATGGGGTTTACGTTATATTCCAATTAGTTTCTTACAAATCTGGGCTGCAAGCTATTAATTGCCCATCCATGTCACTGGACAATAAGCTCAAGACATTCAATTCTGCCTGTTATTTAATCTTGGACTACTCTAGATTAGACCCTGACCACAGGTAATGCTTGGAATCAACCGCTGAACACCACATCTGACCTTTACCTTAAACACTGAATTTAGCACCCTTATCTTCACCAGCCTCCCAAACCACTAGTCAGGGCACAATTGTCTGTAGCTCATGTGTAAAAGTCAAGGCCAGCAAAACTGTAAGGCTTGCCCAGGCTCATGCAATGATATAACCATGAGCAGAACAAAAAGCTTTTGGGTCATGACTATAAAAGACCAAAACCATTCGTGCTCCACAGGTATGTTATATAAAAACGATGGACTATTACTTATTAAATTACACTTTACTTGTTGGCAGAAAAAAACAGCTTTCAGGTTTTTATTTTAAGTGACTTATGCTCACCTTGGAGTGGCTCTGGGCAACGTGTTGACATCAGTGAAGCATGTTTTCGACTTCTGGGCCTTCCACTTTTCGTTTCTGACCTCGAGTTCAGTTCCCACCACTTCATTTGTCTAGTGGGTTTACCCTCCCACTGCCAACTCCTTCTAGGTCCAAGCTTTGAAGTTTTGGGCATTTGATGTTCCTCAGATCACATCCTGACTATGAAGGTCCTCAAGGCAGAGGTCCAGCTTTAAGTGGATTCTCAGTCCAGGACATCTAATCTCAAAGTGCCTTTAACAGAGGACAAAGCTTTTCATTCCTACATCCTGGCTCAGGTACAGGCATGTGCTTGAGAGAGGAGATATTTTTATTTAAAATCACATGGAGAGGTGAGTGACAGATATCATATCTGCTCCTATGACAGTTTTAATGAGCACAGGAGGGTAGGGACAGGAGTGTCTGAGGGGCCAGTGCAGAAGGGAAGCCCCTGGGAGAGTGGATGGGGGATTTGGGGAGGAGTCTGGGAGTACTTGGTTCAGAACTAGTGGCATGAAGAGGTGACTTCACCATTGCCCTGAGGGTGGACCCCTCTGTGGGCTGCCACTTCTTACACTGGTCACTCTTCTCCCGAGTTCTTGGTTTTGACCAACACGACCCCTCCCCCCCCCCAAACAAGTTAATTATTTATTGCCAGAGACGGTGTGGAGAAATAGATAGTAGAAATTAATGTATTCATTGAAAAAAATTGTATTTTTGGCCCAGAGTCATAACATGTTCATGCCCTTTGAATCAATAATTCCTTTTCTGGGAAGATAGCCTAAGGAAAGGACCCCATATGTAACCGCACAGTGTGGGGTGCAGACATACATTCCTCAGTGTTGTTTGGATTTCTGACGCTGTACTAGCAGGGAGTCGTATTTTGATTTTTGGGGGCTTCTTTCTACCCTCCCCTACTTCTATTGGTCAAGAATACCAGGAGCTTATTCACTCCAAAGAGGGACAGAAAAGAGAATCAAACCAGTCCGCAGCCGATCCTCCAGTTTCAGTTACTGTTGCTTCTGTCACTACCACCTACTGCACTATTGAGAACAGTCCAGGACATCCATGTCCACTGTCCTACTGAAGTCCCTGGTTGTTCCAGCACAGCCCTCAGGAGTTCTTTGAAGCACAACAATCCCATGCCTCAGGGCTGAGCTTTTTAACGATCTCCACATTCACACGTTGGCTCCCAAGTTTCCAGCTCAGAGAGCTATATTGCCAGGTGCAGTGATCCTTCCCAGAACAAGAGCACAGCACCAGGATGGCTGGGTCCAGAGGAGCTTCCCGCCTCAGCGTCAGGGTAAGTCCAAACATCCACCATGTTACCTGTTGACTGCTAGCCTGATTCTCCCTTTCATCCAGGTCTTTGCCTCTAGGATCTCATTACCTTTCCTGGCCACAAGACCTTGGGAGGTCGCACTAGTTCACCCCTCTAGGTTTCTCTAATTTTGAATTGTGGGGAGTAGGTTTTAGATATTAATTTCTTCTCTACTATAGGCCCTTGCTTCTTAGACAAACTAACCACCTCCCTGTCAACGATCGACTTTGCACTATGGAGGCTCTCAGAGAGTGACCGTGCTCAGAGAGTTCTGTGACACCTGAACCCCAGAGCAATGGAGAGCTATTTCCCCATTGTTGTGAGACTAAGATAGCCACTCAGTGATTTTTTACTGAACAAGAAATATCAGCTTCTCTATTTAAAAACAAAACAAAACAAAACAAAACCCATAGCCCTGGCTTGGTAGCTCAGTTGGTTGGTGTTGTCCTGATATGCCAAGGTTGTGTGTTCAATCTCCAGTCAGGGCACATATAAGAATCAACCAGTGAATGCATAAATAAGTGGAACAACAGAAATTGATGTCTCTCTCTGTTTCTCAAATCAATAAATAAAAAAGTTAAAAATAAATATAGCACGTATTTGTGCATGCAGCTATTCATTGCAGAATTGCTTATAAAAGTCAAATAGAAGAATGTAAAGATACAATATCCAGGGACTAGTAAAGTAAATTTGTGCTTAATGCCACAGCATACAGCTATTTAAATTATAATTATGAAAAATATGAGAAAACATAAATTCTTCCTCTCCTATTTTCCAAAGTTTCTTTTAATTTGTTAAGTTAAAAGGAATAAAAGACTTATAATTAACTGTTGACAGGAAGCTATAATCAATAGGACTTGCTAATGATCCATTTGGGAAAATGAGGGACAAAGGACTTAAAGATGACCTCTAAATGTTAAACAACAGGGTGACTATTGGTGCTGTTTATTGAGATGGAGGAGGCAAATTTGAGGATTGAAGAACCAAGAGCTTTGTTGGTCTGTACTAAATTTGAGATGCCTCTTAGATCTTAGTGTGGTGATATGGAGCAGGCAATGGGATATAGGGACTGGAGCTCAGGGGAGAGGTTATATCAAGATTAAAAATGTTAAATTCCAGAGTTATCAGTATGTAGATGGGATTTAAAGAGGTGGGATTGGATGAGTTTACTCAGGGGTAGAGTATAGATGGACAGTATAAAAAGATCTAAGAGACAGCCTTCAGTCATCCCAACATTTAGGGACCAGACAGAGAAAGAGAGACCAGTAAAAAAAAAAAAAATTACTTGAGGCAATGTAGCCAGTTAGGTAGAAGGAAAAGGGAAGGAAGTGGCCTCATGGAGACTGGGAGAGAAGAGGAAGTGGTTAACTATGATAAGTGCTATTGAGAAGCTGACTAAGATAAAGACACAGAAGTGACCTTTGGATTGGCTAAGAAGGTTGGTCATGACCTTGACATGGGCAGATTCAATGACATGGAGAGGAGGAAAGCGTGACTGGAACTGGTTGAGAAAAGACTGAGATGAGAAAGGAGAGCAGTGACTGTAGACAACTCTTTTAAGAAGTCATGCTATAAAAGAGCCAAGAAATTGAATTGTGTCGGGAGGAGTATATGAGGTCAAAGGATTTTTCTTCTTTAAAAGGAAGTGCTAGGACATGTGTGACTGCTCACGGGCTGATCCAGGAAGGGGACAGAAATTGATCACATAGGGGAGAGAGAGGTTAATCGTAGGAAAAAAAGTCTTTGAGAGGACAAGGGGATAATATTCAGAGCACAAATGGAGAGATCAGCTTTTAGTGAGGTTGGTATGCATGCAGAGCCCTCGGCACACGCACCTGGAACACATACTAAGTGCTCAGTGAGTAATTGCCACCGTTATTTCCAGAGTCTGTCTCCTTGAATAGCCAAGGGGAACAGCTGTTGGTCAGTCTAACTCATTGTTCCAAAGCCAAGCTGCGGATGATCGCATCAGCAATTGATGCGGCCTGGCTGAAGAGGAAAATGAAAAGGCAGAATGGTCCACTCTTCTTCCTACAACCCCACTCAGACAGGGTAGACTCCTGTATGATGGACGCTGATGTGTGCTTCAAAAAAGAAAGACCCTAGTAACTGACAAATCATTGGTATGACTGTCTTTTGAGTCTGTCATTTTTCTTTTTCACTGGACTGTGTTTGCCTGTGAGCAATGCTCTTCAGAGTCCCTGAGAGCAGCAGCCAGGGCAGTGGGGACTGTGCAGAAAACCACAACTTCCAAACCTCTGCTCTTGTGCAATAGAGATGTAAGCCAATCTAGCTGTTGAGACACATACCCAGAAGTGATCATTTGACTGGCTCCCGCAGAGAAAACCTTCTAACCAAGTGTGCGGCCACCTAAGGGGCCCCAAGTTAGAGCTGTTATTCTAGAAAGTGCCGTGTTTAAGCCAGGAACTCAGGGCTTTATCTACACAGAATGCAATTTTTTATCATTTGGCCTCACTGTTAAGACAGAGTAAGTGGATGTCCCTTGCCAAATAGCTGATGAGGAAAATGTCCTTGTCCCCAAAAGCACTGTTAAAAAGAATTTTTACAGAACACAACTCTTTGCTCACTTTCTCATTCAATAAAAAATTTAGAATTAAAACTAAAGTGTATCAGGCAGGATTCTTAGTTGTAAACATCAGAAATTGGCCCTGATAGTTTTAGAAGAAAAATAATTTATTAAAAGAATAGTAGAAATTACCCCAATGTCCATTGAAATAGAATGGATAAATAAATTATGATATAGTTGTACACTGAAATATATGACAATGAAAAAAATCACCAATACATATTATAATATAATGTATTTCATAGATATAATATTGAGTAAAGGAAGCCAGACATTTTATACTGAATATGTACATATATATATCCATTTGTATAAAATTCAGGCAAAACAAATCTATAGTGTTGACATCAGGATGGTCTTAATTTTTGGTGGTCACAGGGCTGCAAGGGGACGTGGTCACACTGGTGCTCTGTCTGGAAAGTTCATTGAGCTGTACAATATTGAGACATACTCCTTTCTCTGTGTGTGTCTTCATGAAAATCACGCAGAAAGGAATGAAAAGAAGGACCATTGAACAGTGAAACTATCACCAGTAAATGCTGGAGACAGGTTTCGGGCTGTAGGTCCGAGCACGTTCCCTAAATCTGGCACAGAACTTGAATGAGCAAAATGCCATTGAGCCTTAGATGCTGTTTGCTCTTCAGACCCTTCCCTGGAACAAGCACCTGACGTTCGGTTATATATGCATTTGCTTATTTTCTGTCTCCCCAACCAGAATGTGAGCCTACTGCTGGTACACAGTGGGGACTCAGCAAATTTTTATTGAATGCAGTTGCTTTGTTTGTCACTGAGCTGAACTCTCCTTCTCACGAATACATTGTTTTCAGATATGTTAATCTCATCCATCAGGGTGCAGTCAAGTCTTGCTGTCCCGGGACAAACGTTCTTTCAAGTGATTTCCCAGATTTCTTGTCTGATTCATCAGCATTAAAAATTTTAGTCTTGTCAGGCAAACTTATTTCCCATAATTCCAAGTTCCAGCAGGGGAGTTGCTCATTGTGACCCCTCCATACTCACAATGGAAACATGCAATAGCCTCCTCAACATGCAATTTGAAACAAAAATTGCTGACGCGAGTTGTGAGGAAGATGGTGAACTGAGGGATGAGAATCGGTCCATCAACTGAAGAGTGATGAGGTGATTTCCTCGGTCTAGATGAGATTGCACAAACTCTTGCTATGTTTATTGTTTCTCTTTCACCCCTATTAACCCCAAGTCATTCATCTGTGGGGCTTGTGGGGAAATTCATCAGTGGAATCTTGCCCTTCCACTGCCCTTTCTCTTGTTTAGGATGTTTTAGGAAAGATCAACTGGCTGCTCAGATGGAAATTCTCAGGGGATGTGGTGCATATCCTACCAGCTTTAAGCCTTGCCTTGCCCCCCAAAACAAGGCACAAGTGCCTGGATCTGTGGTAGCTCCTCAAAACCTGTCCTGGATAACAATGCGCAGTGGCTCCCTGAGAGGCTCACCAGGACTTTAGGTCTGAAGATGGACACTGTGGTCTTAACTTGGTGGAAGAGAGAGTGGATTGCCCTCATCATTTTACGTAGAATTCTCCTGCTTCTACTAAAGCTGCCTCTATTCCTCCCAACAGTGGAGCTCAGAGAGTGATTCCACAGGACCAGTTTGTAAAATTTGGTTCTACATTTCTCTATTTCATTTCTATTGGAGGTAGAGAGTTCGGGAGGGGATGGCTGATAAAACTCAAAAGGTATCACTAGTTCTGGCTGGTGTGGCTCAGTAGATTGAGTGCAGACCCATGAACAAAAGGGTGACTGGCCAGGTCCCCAGTTGGGGGTGTGCAAGAGGTAACTGATCCATTTATCTTTTACACATTGATGTTTCTCTCCCTCTCTTTCTCCCTCACTTCCCCTCTCTCTAAAAATAAATAAAAAAAATCTTTTTTAAAAAGGTATCTCTATTATTAGTTGAGAGAACAGAAAGAGCAAACAAAAATTTGTGATCATTTCCTTCCACCACCCTCCTTTGCCCATTCACCTCTCTACTGCTTGCGTATGATGTCACCATTTCTCTTTCTAGCTCTATCTTCTCTCTCTGGCAGCCAAACTACATTTCCAGCTTTCTGATAGACATTTTACTGGAATTTCCTAATGGCATCTCAAGCTTAACATGGCTAAAAGCAAATTAGTAATCTTTTATCCTATACCAAGTTTTTCTTCTGGTTTCTGAGTTTGGGTTAGTAACAGCATCACTCTTCCCTTCACCCAGGCTCCAAATCAAGGACTTCCATGGGCAACTGCTTACTAAGTCTTGCCAATTTGATGCCTCTTTTCCATCACTGTCACCCCCCGTTCTAATTCAGAACCTCATATGCCCCACCCATCCCGGCCTCCTTCAGAAGCAGTCAAGCATAGTGATTAAGAGCAGGTAAGCATACTGCCTCTATTGCTTATTAACTATATGACTTCAGGCAAGTGGCTTAATTTCCTTTTCTATAAAGTGGAACACTAATACCTCTTGCTATGAGAATTCAATCAGATTATGTGTATAAAGTGGCACCAGTGGAGTACTCAATAACAGTAGTGATTACTATCTGTCCTCTCGTTATTCAATTCATTTTACTCACCACTGCTAGGTTTTACCTTCAACAAAGCAGCTCTGGTCATGTTTTAAAGACTCCCAGTGCTCCCACCCTGTGTCTACCTGACACCTGATATTCCCTTCCTGGCATTCCCGGTTTCCATGGAGTACTGATTCAATCTTCTGGACCACTTACTGCCTTCCATTTACCCCGAGTTCCGGTCAGCAAACCTCTTCCACCCACACCCTGTCTACGCTGCAGCCTGTGTGCATACACTTATGCTGTATCTTCTACTGGACTCGCCTTCCTTGTCCTTCAAGGTCTAATGCAAATAGTTCTTCTCTGAAACTCAGTGTCCTCTTCTCTCCTTTTAAAGTCTCAGCATAATAATCACAGCTTTCTGCAGGATTATTCACTTTCTTCCTGGCCCTAAAGCTGCCTGTGTGTTTCCCTTACCTCACCAGCTGGAGGGCCCTCCTTTTCCCCAACTCCATGAACCTATGTGTTAGGGTAAAACCTGGAACTCAAGCATTCATTTTCCCCTTCTCCTGACAAGATGAAAAATGACCAGTTTGAGCAAATTCTCCACTAAATCATTGGGCTAGATCAGTGTGTGATGGACAAGGTCTTGCTCAAATAAGAGCCAAAGCTGGAAATTATTATGACTATGGGCGATGGGAAAGATCTGAGGTTCTAGCTTAAGCAGTGTTCTCCTTGCCCCAGCTTGTTTCCCTGGTAGCCTCCCAGCTGGGCTCTCTGCTTTAGCAATTAGCAACACCAGATGGCACATCGGCCTTGGCTCAGACAAGATGGGGTAGGTCAATTCCAATTTCTTGAATGTTTTTCAAATGAAACTTGCACTCTTAGCATCAATTGGATATAAATTTCAGTTCTCTTTATACTCTTGGAGGATCCTAAGAGAGTGTTTTTTGTTTTTCCAGTGACTGCATCTTTCAGAATCCATGCTCGTTTCTTAAAATCCCTCTTGTACGTAGCAATACTTTCCTCCAGACACTGGCCACAGACTGGAGAGTGTGGGAGGAAAACTGTGAGTCCTGCCAGAAAAATGGTGCTTTAAAAATATGAGGTTAAATTCCTTTTTGAAAAGTTTTAACACAACTTCCTTCCCCTAGAACCTTAACTCACCTCATTGTTTTTTTTTTAATTCAATTTAAGTGAGCTTTAAAAAAAAAATCTCTTGTTAAAACATTTAAAAAAGAAATCAAAGAACATATATGAAGGACCCATGGCTTGGACTAATTAAGGAAGTAGAGTGTGGGCTGGGTGGAGGGGAGGCTGAGGGAGGAAAAAGCGAGACAACTATAATAGCATAAATAATAAAATAAAGTAATAAAAAAATCCATAGGATATTGCTAGTTTTAAGAGTAATGAGGCAATATTTTATAAATGAGTCTAGGCTATTCAGGCTTAAAAGAATAACAAAGTCTTAAAATGTTTGTGTGCACCATCCTGCTCTTACAATTTTCATATTTTGCCGTGAAATATGCCCCACGAGGCACTGTTGACTCATGGTTCCGTGAATGGCATTCAGATATGCCAGGCTTGTTTGATGGGCTTGTCTGTCTAAAAAATACCTCTCTTATTACTGCTTTAAAATATATTTCTCTGACTTATTTTTGCCTTTGCTTATGGAATTCTGAGTATATTTTTATTTGTTTTCCTTTTTTTTTTTAAAAAGAATGTTATTAGAAAAAATTTCCAGTATACACAAAAGTAGAGAAAATAGTAAAATGAACTTCAAATATCAGTCACTCAAATTCTAGAACGATCAATGTCTTCCCACTTTTGCTTTTTTCTTCCTTCTTTCTTCTGGCTGAAGTATGTTAGAGCAAATCCCGGAATCACGCCATTTCGCCCTATGTATTCCAGCATGCATTGCTGCACTTATGGGTGTTTCCATATGTAATCACGATATCATTATCACATTTATCAAAAACAACAGTTTGTTCGTATCATCCAGTATACTGTTAAAATTCAAGTTTCCTTCATTGTCTTTGAAGTGTTGCCTCACAGTTGGTTTGCTCTAATCAGGATCAAACGAGGTCCACACATTTTATTGGCTTGTTTGGAGCTGGAGAAAAGTTTTAGAGGTTGCTGGGGAGCGCCTCCAAAGTAGGGGAAGGGCAGGAGAATGTTGTGAGCTGGAGGAAAGGCTTTAAAGAAGTGTTACCTGAATAATGCATCTTCAAGAAGCACAAGTAAATATGGGAACTATTTAATTGCCAGATAGTACTTTTTGAAGTGTAACTTCCTGCATAGACTGAAATTTGTCCTGTTTGTGAGCATGACTTCCGGAAGGACTATTCTACCTCCTCCATCCCTCCTTACAGTAAATACCCCTTCTCAGGCAGGAGAGAAATTTAGAGACTTCCAGAGTAGGCCTTGTCACAGCTTTTGCTGCCAATATATTACAAAGTTAGCTGTCCCGTATACACAGACGTACAATGTGTAATTCCATCCCTTCACCTACTACTCTACTTTTGGTAAAAATAGACCTGGTGTTTGATAGCTCAGAAGTTGTTCTGTGTTGATATTAATACCTTCTGTATAACCATACCAGGATATATCTCAGTACCTCTGGTGTTAATAATTTAGCCTTTAAAAATCAAATTGCAATGCAATCTTGAAGTATTGTGCAACCCACCTGTTTATTAATATTTCACCATGTGTGGATTCAAGTCAAAAAGGATTCTAATTCAAAGGGTTCACTTCAAATATATTTTCTTTGGCGATGGAGATAAAAGTGATCGGCAATGAACAGTGGTGGGGGCAGCTTCTGTCAATGCACAGTGGGAGTTTGGGAGGACCAATCAACTCCCTCCCACAGCTCTCCCCAGCTGACTTCAAACACATGTTTTCATCCAACGGGGAGCCCTCCAGGCTCCTAATCACCAATCCACGGGGATACAAAGTTGCTGGGAATTTCATAAAGCAAAATTCCCCAGGGAGTTTCAGCAGAGGTGCTCAGGAAGCCAAAGCCCCATTAGCTCTTTGGCCCCACGCAAGAGCCCAGCTGCAGAGAAGCCTCCCACACTCCAGTTCAGCAGCCGTGTTGTTCTCCTCAGTGTCAATGACTGTGCATTGAAGAGTAACTCTTGAAAGTCTTTCAGAGTGGTGCTTCTGCAGGAGGAAGCCTCTAATGATCCATGGGAAGAGTGCTGTACTGGTTATGACCCTTTTTATTCAAGTGACAGAAAATTAACCCTACTGGCTTAAACAAAATGGCATTGTATTTTCCCCTGTAACTGAATAGTCATGGGTATGTTTGAGCCATGGTTGGATGCAAAGTCTCAGACAATGTCACGAGAAACCAAGGTCTTTCCAACTCTTGGCTCCATTTTTTTTCTCACTGGGCTCTCTTTTTACTCACACTCTTCTTTCCTTGTGGACTAGATAGAGGCTGCCTGCAACTACATACTTACACCTTCATGGCTACAACTTCAAAAGTAAAGAGTTTCAATCTTATCTTGTTGCTTAAATACAAGCCTAGAATTAATCCTGATTCATATTATTGGGTTCTACATCTTCGAGCCAATCTCTTGGCCCAGGAGGGGTGATGCTCTGAGTGGCGAGGTCCAGGTCACATGTTAGCACCATACTCAATAAACAGTAGCTTGTGAGAACTAGATGTTAATATTTTTGAAGCTGACATTTAATGTTCTCAGAGGCCATTTGGGGTGGGAAATGTCTGGAATTCTGGGAAGAACTATTTGAGTGGTCCCTTTAGGATTTGCAGTTTTTAGGCAAGTATCCACCTGTTGGAGGATATTTTTGATTTGGGGTTTCGATGCTGTTGTTCCATGCCAGCGGGCTGTGCTCTTCCCTCCCCACCCCGATATCTATCTGTTGACATATGTTTACATAAGGAGAGGGCATCTTTTGGAGGAAGGAATTGCAGTTCAGATTTACTACACCACCTGCTGACCGGAGCTGGCCCCAGCGAGGTGTTACAGCATGGAAAGATGGCTGACCAAGAGGGAAACACAGTGTGGGCTGGTGATACCCAACCTAACACCAGGGTCCACCAGCCCAATGCAAATGATGCACCTTAGAGAAAGTGTGTGTGTGTGTGTGTGTGTGTGTGTGTGTGTGTGTATGCGGGCGCACACTAGGAGCCAGAGCACTCCAGACTTAGAAAGTTTTACTCTGGCACCTGGGATCTACCCTTGCACAAAAAGAACAATTTACCTCCAATCTCAAAGCAGCAGCAGCAAGATGATGGGCTGAGCTGACAGGCAGCCCTCGCTCTGACATGACTGAAAGATGTCCAAGAGGAGGCAGCTCTGCCTGAATTTCATTGTTACTCTTCTGCCTTTAGCATCTGAGGTCAGATTTAACATTTCCTCAAGAGGGGCATACATTAACTTCTGATTTACTCAAAGGCAAATTTAAGGACTGTTACCCAATGACACTGAACAGGCATAGCACAACAGTCTTAGCTGCGTCTCTAACTGCAGTGGTGACATATTAACAATCCTTATCGGTTGTGTGTGCAGGTTTGAGGACCAATGGCAATAGTTAACATTCAGGTGCTGTGCTGGCCCACACTGTTACTGGCAAATCTGCTAATTTCAGCCAGAGGCATCTGCTAATTAGGGGAGAATGGCTTCCAGCATTCCATTGCTTCTTTGACCGGCGCATGCCACGTAAATGAAATGATGGAAAAGAATGAAAGCTGAAATCCCTATCCTGGAGCAACACATAGAAACCCCTGGGGAGAAGAGAGATACGAAAGCAAGTTGGTTCAAGAATCTTCCTCTTGGAAACATAATAATGTGCCTAGAGGCTTCCCCACTGCCCTTCTCTCCCCGAGTGCTGGATAAATGACAACAGGATATCCAGCGGCACAGAGAACCAGGTTGAATCTTGCCCTTAATCCCTTACTGCTCTCACCCTAACTTCCACCCACAAGCTTTCTCAGATTTTTCAAACGAGGAGGTTGGAGGAGAGAGAAGCCAAGAGCAGAGGATTATGGAGGAAGAGAGGCAAATATTCTAAATCAGTGGTTTTCAAACTTGGCTGGAAATTGGAGTCACCTGGGGAGCCTAAAAGCACTGATGCCTGAGTCCTATCCCAAAAGATTTTGATTTCAATGGTAAGGGGTGTGACTTGGGCACTGGGGTTTTATAAAGCTCCCTGGGGGATGCAGTCAAGGTTGAGAACCCCAAAGAGAGAAAGGGGAAATAAATTTTTGTCACCTCTTGCTTAGTAGGACTTCTTAATGATAGTGTTTCTTAACCCTGGCTGAATATCAGAACCATCTAGAAAACTTTTAAAACCTTCAATGCCAGAGCCCCACTGCAGGCAGAGTTGACGCAGGGTCCCCAAGAGCGGATGTGCGCAGTAGCATTTTAAACGTGGGTTCTCCTGTGAGCCAGGGCTGAGAGCACCTGCTGAGGCACAGTTCTCACACTTTCTGTGTGCACAGGAATCATCTGGTGTGACTATTAAAAACATGAATTCATGCATCCTAGCCTCTGAGGGCAGGACTGAGAATTTTATATTTAACGGACACCACGGGTCATGTCCCAACCAAGTGCTCTTTGCTTAACATAAATGCAGCTCTACCATCTGGCCTTTGGTGGTTCTCAACTGAAGGGTCAGGAAGGGGAGGCGGTACCACCTTCTTGGGGAGCATTTGGAAATCTCTAAGGTTGTGTTCTAGTGATCATGATTGGAGATGGAACAGTGAACGAAGGCCAGACATGCCAAACAGCCAGTTCTGCCACACAGAATCAAAAGTCCCACCTCAAATATGAACAGTGCTCTCAGCGAGAGACACTGGAACATGGGATGCTTTGAATTGTGTGTTATCTGAAGAAGCAAGGTATAGACATCAAGGTCTGGAAAGGTCTGGAAGTTCAGGAAACCAAGATATGTAACAAATCTTTTCCAGCTATCTGTATTTCTCTCTTTTCCTTGTCTCTCCAAAGGGGCAAATCTGACCCACTTCCTCCACCCCCTCACCCTGGCCCCAGTCTCTACTAGGGGCTCAGAGATGCATCTGAGAGTCCTATACTCATTTTTGGTAAAGTCACAACACAAGCCATCCTTCCATTGGCCCTCAGACTCTGTTATTGCTAGCCAGGTGACCTGGAACGAGTCACTTTATCAAGGGGGACATAGGTTGAGCTGGATTGTTTCTACAGCCCCTTTTACTTCTGACATTCCATGATTCAGTTCCAGGTTGGAAATTCTTAGTTTCGGTATATAACTGTCCCAAAATATTCCTAGTCATTCAATTGATACCTGAAATACCTTTACTGGAGCCCAATTTTTAGTCCATAATGAAAGATTAGATTTAAACCAAATTGTCCTGAAAGAAGCAAATACATTAAGTTAAATTCCTTCTAGACCTAATAACTATCACATGGATCTTACTTGAGAGCAGAGTTTTGATTCGGTGACATATATTCACACTTTTTGAAATGAGGAATCATAAATTATGTACTCTTTGTCCTAGATCAAGGGTTTTGTTTTTGTTTTTACATTTTTGCGTCTGATAACTTTTTGTTGCAGAAGGCTGTTCTGTGCATTATGGCTTGTTTAGCAGCATTACCAAACTGTGCTCATTGGGAGTTAGTAGCATCTCCCACCTGGTTTTAACAACAACAAACATCTCCAGACATTGCCACTTACCCCTTGGGAGAAAAATCACAACCAGTTGAGAAGCACAGTCCTAGATGTTGGGGATGCAGTAAATTCTATCTATTCTCTGTTCTCAAGTATTCCGTAGTCCAGAGGTGGGGAGAGACCCATTGAACAGTTAGTTATGGTACCTCATGGGGCACTGTGATGGAAGGATATAGGGTTTTAGGGAGTGGAAAGGGCACTCAGCCAGGGAACAGTCTCCTGGGCTGAGCCTTCATGGTGAACAAGAGTTGGCCAAATGAACTTGGGGTGGGTTGGCTGGGGGCGTCCTGGAGTACAGGTAACAGTGGAAGCAAAGCCACAAAAGTGAGAAACAGCTTGGTGTGGGTGAGGGTTCAGCTGCAAAGCAGCTGGCAGGCAGAGGTGACATTGAAGAGGCACACAGGACTTTCTAAGCCTTCTCAGATGTTCTTTTACGAGGAAACAGGGCAGAGGGAGGCCTAAGGTAGGGGGTGAGACATCGTCAGATTTGCACTGTAAATGGGTCCATTGCAGTGCTGTGGAAAGACTGCCTCATAGACAGCTTTGGAGGCTGTTGGAATGGGTAATCCAAGGAGGAGAAGGTGAGTGCCTGGGTACCGGCAGGGGGTAAGGGGCTGCAGAGGAGAGTGAGCTTGTGCTGAGGAGGCAGAAAAGACTTAACAGTGAGCAGAGGGAAATATATCCTGAAATTCCTTAGTGCTGTATTTTGAATTCCATAAAGTTAGAGATGTGAGGAACCTTGGTGATCCCCTAATTCAGTGTTTCTTTAAAAATTTTTTTTCTTTTATTGATTCGAGAGAGAGGCGAATAGAAGGAGAAAGAGAGGGAGAGAAACATTGATCAGTTGTCTCTTGCAACTCAACGGCATCTACTGCCCCCACTGACTAGTACAGTAAGTCGTTATTGTTCACACACGCGTGCATTTCAGCCCACCCTCCTTGGCTGCCAGGTTACATCTGTGTCGTGCAAACCATTCTTGTTATATTACCAATGGCTGGACCTTTTCCAGGACGACCTCATATATCTCACGTCTGACAATCAGGAACCACTATAAAGGACACATGGACATAACCAAGGGGGAGGGTGTGAGCAAGGGAAGGAGGTGGGATTGGCTGGGGTAGGGGAGAGTGTTGGGGGGAAAAGTAGACAACTGTAATTGAACAACAATAAAGTAATTAAAAGAAAAGGAAAAAGAAAAAAAAAGTTGAGAAGAGGTGTGGCTTGAGTGAGCCAGAGGAGCTGGTGCCTGAAGAAAACAGCCTGGGGGCACACCAGCTTTCCCAAATACTCATGGGGCCATCACCAGATGAAGTCCTTGTTTCATAATGTCCTTGCATGTGTTTCAATTATATAGAAAGTTGCACCAGGTTTATCCTGGAGCCTTGAGTTGCCTCTGGCTGCAAACCACCTCCCAGGGTGGTGTGTCTCAGTTTAAGATGTGTAGCCTTAGCGTAAGGAAAAGTATATTCCTATTCCTCACCTCTAAAAATATCTTAAACACTAATTCTCATAGACATGAAATTGATGGAATTATTTTATGAATTGCCCCACTTTTCCTTCAGAACTGAAGATGGGCTGCGGTGTCCTGCTTAGAACTTTTTAAAGAATAGACTCCAGTGCATGGTGAGATAGGATACAGCAAACCATAGGCATTCTAACAAGATACCGACGGCACGACAGACTTGTAACCTACAGGTGTAAGGACAGGAAGTGTGAAAAATGCTGCCCTTGTTTTCAATATCCTGAATGCCATGGGCGAAAACTCAAATGACTTAAGTCCTGTTTCATAGTGGAAGTTTTATGCAGATAGCCCGAAGTTGTGTCTCCTAAAGTCACTGAGAAGAGACAGAATCTCAGACTTAGGCAAAAAAAAGAGAACAAGAGAAACGTGCTCAGAAAAGAGCGTTACATGAAGCCATGTTTCACCAGCACGTGCTCTCTCCCGACTCCCAACTGCAGAAGGTCTTTCTCTACAGCGTTTCCCTAAAATGAGGAGCCAGCCCCTGGCATTTTCAGTATGTACACATAGATGGATATACAATTTGGCAACTCATGGGGAAAGCTAGAAATTGGTCCATTCATTCTGAATCATTCCATGAAATTTTCAGTAGAAATCCACCAACTGTTATTTCTCTTGTTAGGTACACATGAGGAATTGCCCCAAGACCTAAGAGGTCATTCTTCATTTTGGTTTTTCAATTTATCAAATTTATAAATGGTGGGGCATTTCAACCCACGTTCCTGACTTCCCATGACCCTCCTCTAAGCATGCCTGGAGACCACCGTGATTGTCCGGGATAAGCCTGAGAAGTCCTGTTAGCTATTTCATGAAATGTGTCTTCGGATAGTTTGTTTTGGTCCCTGAAGTTTACTTTAAATATCTGTGCCTTGATTTTAAACAAGAGAGGATGCATTCAATGAATGCCTTTGATTCTACCATACTCTCTGTCCACATGAGACTATGTTGGGTTCAAAACCATTTACCTTACACTTTAGGCCTATGGAGAACTAAATTTTGATATAAATAGCTCAGAGGTGAGGGCCCATTCCAGATCAGGTTTAGGGAACTGACACCTTGTGCCCAGACAACAACCAAAAAATAAACAGTGTAGTCCAGTTCTATACCTTCCTGCCTGGTTTGTTTCATTTTCTGTATCAATCTGAATGCTTGGGACTCAGCCCCCTCATGAGTGGCAAGACCATCCGACTTGGTCAAAGTCACAGCTAGAGTTTCTCTATCACGGTGTTCTTTAGAGGCAGACCACTTAGCAAAACAGGATGTTTTTATCCATGAGGCTCACTTCTAAGGAAGGGCTGGTTTTCATAGTAAGTATTTGACTTTTTTCACTGCCAATAAAATGGGGTTGGAGTGAGCAGTGTTTAGCAGCCTCTTACTGGTCCTGTTAGCTTTGTTAGAAAAGACCGTCTTCAGTTTCAGCCTTACTGAAACCCTTATTTGTTCAGCTTCTTCGCCAGAATGATTTTTCTGATCTGCCCAGAATCCTCTGAGAAGAGCGACCAAAAGCCAACAAAGTTGGAGTGACCCCCTCATCCCCCAGCTCCACTTCCCATTCTCTGCCTCTGCTTTAGACACTAGACCCTTCCGGAGTTTGGTCTGCCCTTGGAACAATGAACGTCTGATAACAAAATAGGCATGTTTGTCTCGGGGCCTTGTAGCCCCTTGCTGGAGTTAATAGAATATAAAGCATTGGTGGATTGTGGATTTATTGCTTGCATTTGGCCTGGTCAATGCAATCATTCTCTGCCAAGGGAAATATCAGCAGGGGATAGAGACTAGTAAGAGAAGCAAACAAACGTAAGTTTGCTCCCTACTAAAGTGGAAAGCAAACCTGCCATCTGTGTCCACATATCCCTTTCCAAGGAAGCTCAGAAGCAAGTTCTCCTGACTTGAAGTTGGCTATACCATATGCTTGGCAGGAGTTTGTGTAGCTCCCTTAGTGAGTAAAGAGCTCTCTGAAACCTTGCAGAATTAGAAGTTACCCTCTGGATAACCTATGCACGGTCTCCAACTCTCAGTGTGTTTAAGAGGAATTCATTATAATTAATTTCCCATTTCCTCTTTATTTCTTCCTGCAAAACTTCACAACGTGGCTGGCTCCGCTCCGCTCACTAACATCCCCTTCATCTCAGACTCTTCTGTCCAAAGTTTTCCTTATCAGTTGTGAGTTCCTTGGCCAGCTGCTGTCACTGAAGCTTTTCTGTCAACTTTTCTCCTGTTCCTGAACTTTGCTTTATTTGGCCTCATTTTCTTAATGCATTTTTATCTGCAATGAAATGAGAGAGCCTGGGAGGGTAAAAGCTGTTTTCCCAAAGCTGTGCCTACCTCTGAAAAATGAACTGGAAAATTGACCAATTCGCTGAGTTCCGTAGGCCTAAAAGCAACTTTTATCTCTAAGTAGTAATTTTAGAAAAAACAAACAACTAAGCAAAATATATGACTCCAAGGACACTGAATCAAGCAAATAATTGTCTCCATTTGTCACTTTCTTCTTGCTTATAATGACAAAGAAAGACCCTTCCCATGAGTCCAACTGAACTCCTTCACATGGAAACTTTGTTTAGAATGGAGGTTGGGGAGGCCAAAGGGAAGGCCAGGGGCACTCCCACACTGAAATCCAAGAGGATTCGCAAGAAAACACTGCGACTTTTCTTCTTGATAAGGATCCCACAACATCTTGCCACATAAACAGAAAGATTCCAGTAACCCTTTGACCATCAGGCCCCTGCCATTTCTCTGAGATCCAGGGAATGGCAAACACATATGCATGTGAGCCTTGTTCTCCTGCACGTGCCACACTTTCCCTTTTGGCACATACCCGACCTGCGCTTGAATCTCTGAGCAGCCAGATTCCTGTGAGCTCTTCAGTGTCATTGGTGTTCATGAGTTCCTTCTGGTAGAACGTCATGGAGCTCTTAACTTTAAAAATGCTGCTGTTTTCTTGGGGCACCACCACCCAGAACTTGAGGGATGTGGCACCATGTTTCTTCCCTCTACTGTAACTCACAACATGTACCCCTCCCCCACTGAGAGTCAGACTTCTAATGGACCAATTTGGCTCTGGTACTCACCTACTAGGGTGCATTGCACTTAGTAGGTCCTTAGTAGGTGGCTCTAAATGGAACTCAGTAAATGGCCACCTTGGTCTCTGAACAGCTAACACACACACAAAAATAGACATAAGTATGATTTATTCTCATTCTGTCATATTTTAGTCTCTGCCTCAATTCCTCATTAACATTTCCAAGTGCACAAGAATCCCAGGTAGTTTCCTTTTGAGTCTTAGGTTCTAGAGTTTCCTCCCCTCTCTCACTTCACAACACATCAGCAGAGAGCTGCTTCACAAAGAGTTGATGTGTAATGGCTCGTGATGGTATAATTTTTTCAAAGCAGTTGCATTTCATCTGATGCCTGTGTATGAAGACAGAACTCATGGGGAAAGTTTAGGCACCACCGGGAACCACTGAGGAAGTTACTTTGGACCCATGGTAGTCATCACCAAAGATATTGAGACTATTTCTTGGAAGCTTATCTCCTCAGTGGTTGACTCAATGCTCTTTGATATTTGAAGACAAAACTTCCAGGAGTTCTGTCTAGATTGGCCAAACTTGCCCAAACAGTAGCTCCCATCAACAAAAACCAGTCAAACCAATAAGCTGAGGAAACTGACCAGATGTTAACAGCTCTGAGGCAAACTGCACAGTTGATGACGAGCCAGTCAGGGTCAAAGCAAGATCAGGAGTCCAGGATTTGTTATAGGCAGCAGGGAGGGGGCCATCTTCCCAGGACCATCATCTTCACTCAGCTTCAGGGGCCACACTTCTCAGTCTTCTGTCCTTTTCTCTCCATCTTCCCTATGTCTCTGTGAAGAATGCTGTCCTCCTGACAGTCTGTATTAATTTTCTGGGCTGCCATACAAATGACTACAACCCAGTGACTTAAATCAATGAAAACTTACTGTCTCACAGTTCTGCAAGCCAGAAGTCCCAAGTCAAGTTCCCAGCAGGGCTGTTTCCTTTTGGAGATTCTGGGAAAGAATCCATTTCATACTTGTCTCTTAGCTTCTGATGGTTGCTGACCTTCCTTGGTGTTCCTTGGTTTGGGGCTGCATGACTTCAATCTGTACTTTTTTTGTAGGCTTAGGGGACATGCTTTGTGCCTTTTCATTGTTGGGATGCACTCTCTTTAAAGGTTACTATGAGTTTGGGCTGCAGGAACCATGATACCCTCCTCTGGGTCCCAGGTGCCTCCGGAAGTGCTTGGGCTACCCTCAATAAATGGATATTAGTGGATGAAATAAATCTTTGTTGGCTCTGTCTGGAGATGCAGGTTCAGCCACACCAGGTTCACACTTGACCAGGCAGCTCCCTCTTGGAAGCCAAGTTAAAGCTTCGTGAGGCAATGAATCCCATTAGCATTCAGAGCGTTGCTGGGCCAGCTTGCACCGCCTCTTGAGAGCCAATTATATTCATTTCTTCCAAACTCTGCATTCAGTGACATCATGTTAACAGCTTGGAATCAACATGGGGTGGTATTTTCAACGTGGAAATTGGCACACTCTACAAATCAGGGCTTCTCGCCCCCAGAGAACTTGTTGTTAAACATGTAGCTGCAAATCAGTTATGTTGCTAAATCCAATGGTCACTTCTCAGTCCTCATCCCACCTGACTTCTGGACATGATGACACCGTTCATCAGTCTCTCTTTTTGGGGCAGTGTCTTCACTCAGCTTCCAGAAGACCACACTTCTCCATCTGCTTTGTTCACTTCTTCTCTTTTCTCTGATCTCTTAACATGGAGTGCCCCAGAATTTTAATCTTGAACTTCCTCTCTTCCCTTCTTGACCTACACTCATTCCTTGGTGGTCCCTTTCAGTTTTGTGCCTTTAAATTCCATTTATATGCTAAGGACTTCAAAATGTGTATTACCAGTTTGGACTTCTCTGGATTCTAGCCCTGCATTCCCAGTTGCCTACTCTATAGCTCTACTTGGAAATCTAATAGACATCTCAACTCAAAATGTTTAGAATTTAAACCCTGATATTCCCTCCAAAACATGCTTCATCTATAGTTTTATCCATCTCAGTTAGTGGGAGCTTCATCCTTGCAGCTGCTCAGGCCAAAACCCCTAAAGTCATGCCTGACTTCACTATTTCCTTCGCAGCCTCACGTCTAATCCCCCAGCAAATGCTGTCAATTCTGCCTCAGAACAGATCCATAATCTGACCACTTCTCACAACTGACTTTAACAACTCTCTAACTTTAGATTTCTGCAACATTCTTCTAATCATTCCTCTGTTTCCACCTTTGTCCCTTAGCCTTTCTCACTCACAGCAAAAGCTCCAGTCATTACAGTGGCCCACCAGCCCCTACTGAGCTGACCTCTGTGTCGTGCACGTGAGCCTCTCCTGGTTTCCACAACATGTCAGGTGCGCTCCCGCCCTAGGCCTGTGTCTGCTTTCTGTTTTCTTTCCCTGGATTTCAGTCTGTGAGATTATGATACCATGTGACTAGCTTTCAAGAAAAGCAGCCTGACTACAGCTATGACATCACCCTTCATCGATCAACTTTTCTTCATAAACAATCTCACTTTACTGGAGGAGGGCTGTGCAAGGACAAAGTGTTTCTCAGGCAAAGACTTTCTGGGAAATTCCCAAAGCAGTGAGTGTAGCTGAGAAAAACTCCAGGCCAAAGCCACCTGGCTCTGGTTCTAGGTCAGGGTTGGGAGTTTGTGTCCTTTGTGTCTGGGACAGAGGCCTGCACAGACCAGGAAGGCCTTGCTGGTTGTGCACGGCTCCCAAAAGGCTGAGGCAGGCCAGGGCTTACCCAGAGGTGTGAGTCCTGGGGAGGCCAGGTCCTTTCCTGGCACCTCCAAGGGATCCACCACTTGCTGACTCATCTTAGACTTACATACCAGTCCACCAGGTCAACTCTGGACCAGGCAGGCTCAACAGATGGTCTTTGGGAGCAGGAAGTTATGAGAACCCTAGTCAGGCCCCTATCTCTGCAGTCTAGTTCATTTTCAGGAGGTAAGTGGGGAAATTTTATTTTAGTTTTTGGTTCATTTGCTATGATGTGGCACATTATTATTAGGCCTAAGGCCTTCTGAGGTATGTGTGTGCCAGGTCATTTTTCAGTTTTTAAAAATCTTTCTCTTCCAGCCCCAGCTGTGTAGCTCAGTTGGTTGGAGCATCATACGGGGAACTGAAAGTTTGCCTGGTTTGATTCCTGTTCAGGGCACATGCCTAGGTTGCAGGTTCAATACCCACTTGGAACATGTACAGGAGGCAACTGATCAATGTTTCTGTCTCTCCCTTCCTCTCCCTCTAAAGTCAATCAATAATTTTAAAAAATTCTCTTTTCTATAACTTTTAATCATGACTTGGGTGCAAGGCAAGACGGTACACTCTGTGGTACCAAAGGTGGGTGAGAGAAGTGGTTGGAATCCAGCACAAGACTGAAAATCACCTTAGCAACCGACTCCAGAGGGGTAATTGACATCGGGAAAGGGTTTCAGAGGCAGCAATGGCTGCTGACAGGCTCTGGGGTAGGGGACAGAGGAGGAGGGCAGACTCCTGAAAGGCAAGGCAGAAAGGTCTCCAGTCATCAGCCTGAGAGTCAGGGCAGAGCTCCCATCCTCAAGGGGCTGGGGAACAGTTAGAGTTAACAGGTCAGAACAAAGGAACAGTCACGTGGCACAGGCTAACATGGATTTGGGGAATGAGAGAGAATAATATCAATAGTTCATTTAGCACGGACATTTCTTTGCCATCCAAAGTAAGTTACCCAGGCACAGAGAACAGATGGCGTAGGAATGTTTCTTTTGGGGCCTCTCATGTTTACTTTCAGAGACCCCACTTAACTCCCCATTCAACCTTTATCTCACCCTTTCTTCCTCCCCACTCTCTCCTAACCCCCTCCCTTTCCTTCTCCCCCTCCCTTCCTTTCTTCTTCAAATATTTATTGAGCACCCACCAAGTGTGGGGGGTTTAGTACAAAGTCTCTTATCTCATGGATCTTACAGTCTAGTCAGGCGAGCCACACTACAAACAAACCTACAGCTGTTAAACCTACCAAGTGGTATAAAGTACTATAGAGGAAACCAAAGCAGGGTGTGAGGGTATACACAGGGAAAGACCTGTCTGCCAGGATGACATTTGAGGAGAGCCCTGGATGATGTGAGGGAACAAGCCGTAGAGATCTGTGAGCCAAGACCCGGGTGGGCAAAGGCCGTGAGCTAGGAGCCCGTGTGGCTGTTTGAGAATCATCAGCAAGGAGGCCTGTGTGGCTACGGCCAAGTCGGGAAGACAGGGACATGGGGAGAGAGGAAGTCAGAGGTAACAAAAGTCCAGGCCGTGAATTCAGCTTTGAGAATTTGTCTTCCCAGGGTGAATTTTCTCAGTGACTGCTCAAATTCTGAAGAAGCATCCAAACTTAAACGAATGACTCTGGAATGTCTTTTCAATGTCTGAGGGAGAGGAGTTGCCAACCCCACCTCAAATATCTGCCTTCCACAGCCTCGCCCCCCTTGTCCCCTCTGAAAGCTGTTTTGAGGCCGAGGGTGTGGGGGTGGCAGGGGTGGGGACTTCCTGCAGCGGGAACAGAAAACATTAGCTGTGTTCTCTGGCAATGGGCCTCCTCCTACCCAATGGCTGTCTTCAGGGAAGGCCACCAGGCATGTGGGAAACAGGTGAAGCACCAAATGTGGCTTGGGCCCAACTTCCCCTGTGCTTCTCATGATGGGTCTCATCCTCAAAACCTCTAGTGTCTCAACCGGTTCTTCTTCCTAAAGCAAGGTCAAGCCTCAGGACTCTGCAAGCCTTAAAAAGAATGTGCTCACAGTCTCCTGGTAAACTCGCGGTTCCCACTCACTCTAGAAATTTCACCTCACAGCCATGGGATTTAATCACCAAACGCTTCTCCGCTAAATTTGAATATTGAAATAAATTATTGGCCACTTTGTTTTTCTCCTGAGAACTGGGGAGCCAAAGGGCTAAATGGCATTCCTTTATTGAAAAAAAAAAGTATGTATGTATTTATTTACTTATTTATTTATTTTTAGAGAGAAGGGAGGGGAGGAAGAAAGAGAGGCAGAAAAACATCAATGGGTTAGCCACTGGGCCCACAACCCTGGCATGTGCCCTGACTGAGAACTGAACTGACAACTTTCATTTTGCAGTATGACATGCAGCTGACTGAACCACACCAGCTAGAGCTAAATGAAATTTTTTTTAATTTATTTTTTTAGAGAGAAGGTAAGGTGGAGAGAGAGAGAAAACAAAACATCAATGTGTGGTTGCCTCTCGAGTGCCCCACACCAGGGACCCGGCCCACAACCCAGGCATGTGCCCTGACTGGGAATTGAACCAGCGACCCTTTGGTTCACAGACTGGCACTCAATAGAGCCAGGGTTAAATGGAATTCTTAAGAATCTACATTTAACTTGTGGAAAATTTCTAGTTCTAAATAGGTAAGTCAGTTGGTAGAATTTAGTCCAAAAAAGAGACAGAGTTCAAGCTTTCTTTCTTTCTTTCTTTCTTTCTTTCTTTCTTTCTTTCTTTCTTTCTTTCTTTCTTTCTTTCTTCCTTCCTTCCTTCCTTCCTTCCTTCCTTCCTTCCTTCCTTCCTTTCTGGACCAAATACTAGACTAAAATTTCTATTTTAGTGAGAAATGAAGGTCTTTGTGAAAGAAAGGGTCATTTCTCCTAGGACTTTGCTTCTTTACAAGTAAGCTACCTATGAACTTCTATCTGTCTTTCTGCTTCTATGAGTCTGAGATGACAAAAATCACCCAAGAATCAGAGAAACAAATGTGACATGAGAAACAAGCATACATAAAAATGCTGCAAATCTGTCTAGTTTAAGTCAACAAAACCGACCTACCCAAGAATGTTGTGTCTGAGATGCCAGACTAACACACTGTAGCCTTATTTACCCCGTGGTAGCTTTTTGCCTCTGACATCCACCCTGTGCACTCCATCTGATTTCTGGACTACCCCTTGCACTTGCCTTTGGGTTCTTTTGTTTGTTTGTTTGTTTGTTTGTTCGTATTTACCCCCAGACCATGACTGGATTTCTACATTCAGAAGCTATCACTGTCTCTGCATTAGTTGTTGACATTAACTCATTTCTGACCACCAGCCATTGTTTCGTGCTTGGTCTGAACAGTCACCTTTGCTTCCCCACAATAAGTCTCTTTGACGCCATCTCAAACCGTATCCTGGTCTTAGAAACGCTGACCCTGTTCCACCAAGAAAATTATAGCCCGGCCCAGCCACATGCTTGACCATGGGGAAGGGAATCCCTTAAAAGACACTTCTCATGCTAGACGTAATGCATTAAAAACAGGGCTTGTTCCTTTGATGGCTGAACCATTTTGATGGCTTCTTGTGGTAGAAAGGACAAAATGAAGTACCAGTCCCACAGCAGACATTTTTTTTGATGATGGTTTATAGTTTATCTTTCTGGGACCAAAGTATCAATTTTTATATCCTGGTTTCATTTTTAAGGAAGAAGCAAATAATTCTTCTTAAAGCCTAATTTGAGGGATGACTTGACTTTGTTTCTATAGTACTTGATTTTCTTGTGGCCTTACCAGTCCTTCCAGCACCCTCCTCTGCTTGATCATTTGCAAGAAATTGTAGCTAACGCTCAGCATGATTATAAAAGGGAACTATGAAAAGGCATTTTTATTTATTTATTCACTGGCTCAATAAATATTTATAAACCCATACACTATGCTCGATGGTGGAGATACAAGAATAAGCAAAAGCAGACACAATTTTTTATTTCATCGAGCTTAAAATTCAGCAAAGGTGTCATACTTGAATGAAATAATCATGGCAACTAATGCAACATTATAACAGTTATATGAACTGCAAAGAAATACATTGTGCCAATGTGAACATAGAAGAGTGATATTTAACTTGGTCTGTTGGACCAGGGAAAGCTTCCTCTAGAAAAGGACAATCAATTCCAGATCTGGAGGAGGATAAGGAGATAATCAGGTGGTTAGGGTCAGGGTTAGGAAAGAACATGTCACAGA